>BLKR01006544.1:37500-55218 GCA_011170035.1 Teleogryllus occipitalis
GGGCACTGGGGGCGTCCGGGCGGGGGCTGTTGAGGACGCACTGGAAGCGGTACCGGCGGCGCCTCTGGGCACGGGCAGCGTTTAAGCGCACTGCACATGCATTGGACGTGGAGTTCTTCTCATTCGCGGACGGGCGTCCAGTCGCGTTCCGGGGGATCGAATCCCACCCGGAACGCATTTGTATGCCATAGTTTGGTCTGGCTGAATTATTATGGAATTTTTGAAGAATTTTTGAGGATTTTAGTTGTTAGGTCACATGTTTGCTATATAGCGTATTATTATTATTATTATTATTATTATTATTATTATTATTATTATTATTATTATTATTATTAGCGATTTATTTAATATCCAAAATTTTGTAATAATTACAATTAATTGCGCCATGATTGAGAAAACTTACTCTTTTCTTTAGAAACTAATATTAGTTCTTGTTAAATGACTCTTGTATTCTCTCTATTATCTTTAATAGCGAAAAATCAATGCAAATACGGTGGCCCACAACCCGAGTAACAAGGATGCTTCTGAAATGTCCCTGCACTTTTGTCGCCAGCGGTGAGGTAGGGGTGGTGACGTGACCCGAGTGCTTTTCAGGCTGGCGCGCCGGAAGCCAAACCGGAAGCTACGTAGCGCTGTCCCGTACCCCCACCCCGACATCCAGCGCTAGCGGTACACGCCCGTTTCCTTCCCCACTGCCCGCTTCCTGCTTCCCACTCCCTCCCCCACCCCACGCTCCCCATTATTCACTTCCCTGCTACTACCTCCCCTGTTTTCGCTCTATGCTTTTCGCTCTCTGCTGCATGTTCCTTGCTACCTTATCGTCACTCCCCTCTCCTCGCTGCTCTCTTCTTGCTCCCCTTTCCTCGCTTCCTTGTCCTCGCTCCCTTCTCTACTCCATGTTATATGATCCACTCTCTATGAACCACGTTCTGCCCTCTGCGCTCTGATTCACATCGCTCCATTCTCCATGTTCTACGATTCTCTCTCTATGATCCACGCTCTACGCTAGTCAGTTTTTACTCTCTGCTCGTCCCTTCACATCACGCTACCCGCTTTTTATCCCCCATTCTTCACTCCCGCTCTTCTTGCCTCGTTCTTGACACCCCGCTACTCGCTCTTTGCTTCCCTCTGCTTGTTCGTCAGTTTCCGCTTCCCATTGTTTACTCCTCCGTCCGTCTCTACACTCCCCTTTCTCCTCTGATCACTCTCTTTACCAATATTTTGACTCTCCGGTCTCTCTCCTTCAATTACCGAGATCCCACCGCGAGACGTGCGTCAGGGTATCAATTGCATATCGACAGTAGTAGGATTTTTGACACTAGCTAGTTACCACGCGCATCTGACTTCTCATTACCTGTCCTAGCCTTCCCTTTACTTGAACTCGCACTTGCAAACACCACACTACCACACATGTCGGCAGACCGGTCAGTAGCTTAGAGCTAATCCCGGATGTGGCGGTACCTCGCTGCTTGGAGACACCTGGTTGGTAAAATCCCCGTAGCGAACAAAATACTTACGGGGACTAATGACCTTAGCAGTTGACATGCTCAGAATTACTAATTAATCAACCAATCTGATTGCCACTGCCACCAACATGATTTCAACCATTCCAACGCTCTTTCTTTGCATTGCGAGCGCCTGGCACTATTCGCTGTAATGCGCGGACGACCCTATTGTAATGAAGTGTACGTTCCCCTAACGATTAGTGCCCCTAACGTTAATGGACCTCCTTCATTGTTCCACAGGGCTGATTTGAGACTAGAGACACTTTTACCTTCCTTTATAAAGCGCGGGCAGTGTATTCCACTCGCTTATGGGCCGGTAAGAAGAAAATAGATTGCATGCTTAAATCTCCAGCAATTCAGTCAAATCATACAGAAGTGTTGGTGGTGAAACTCGCCCGAGGGGAAGTTGATGTAATAAACGTGGTTTGTGACGTGTGCGGAGCCTCAGGAAGTCCCTGTTCTCTCTGTTCTACTTCCGCTTCCGCTTCCACCTTCCCTCGGCTGGCGCCCCCCGCCCTGGCAGGTGAGCCGGCCGCTCCCCGGCCCTCAATGAAGCGCTTTATTAAGTTATTAGGGCCGTTCGCCAGCGGTAATATCGTTAGGCGGCGCACGCGGGTAGCCCCCGTATTACTCTACTTGGCGTCGGCGGCGGTAGGCACAAGTGGTGGCGCTGGCGGCGGTGGAAGGGACGGTGGCGGCGTCGGCGGTGGCGGTAACTGCGGTAGTGGCAATGTCGATGTCGCGACGACGGCAATGGTGACGTGACGAGGCGGCGACGGTGTCGAGACGACGGCGGCGATGGACTAGGTTGGGATGGGATAGGTTGACGACGGCGGCGGTGATGGAAGCGGTGAAGGTGAAGGTTCGACGAAGACGGCGATAGAGGCGACGACGTTGATTCGATAACGATGGCGACGGGGAAAGAGATCAAGGCGGTAACGGTGACAGTCCGACAATGGCGATGGCAGCGATGGAGGCGGCATCGGTGACTCGACGGTGGCGGCGACAGTGACTTAACAACGATGATGTCACAATGGTGGCGGGGATGGAGGCGACGACGAATATGGCGGTGATGGAGGCGGCAACGGTGACTTGACGACGATGACGACGGGGGCAGAGATCGGTGACGATCCAACAACGACGACGGCGGCGATGTTGGCGGTGTCGGTGACTCGACGACGGCGGCGACGGTGACTCAACGACGACGACGACACGATAGTGGCGGGGATGGAGGTGGCGTCGGGGACATGGCGACGACAACGACACGATGGTGGGGGGGATGGAGGTGGTGTCGGTGACACGGCGACGACGATGACACGATGGTGGAGGGGATGGAGAAGGCGTCGGTGACACGACGACGACGACACGATGGTGGCGGGGATGGAGATGGCGTCGGCGACATGTCGATGGAGGCGGTGAGTGTAGGGGCGGGAGTGGCCTCTCGGACGGTGACGCCGGCGCGGTGGCTGTGTCCTTATCGGTAAGCCAATTGCAAACTTCCCAATTTTCTTGAATATGCTCGACTTGGCCGCGTATCTTAATGGGCTTTCATCCTCTGCGCGGGATTGGTTCACCGCCTCGCGGGTCGATAGTAGGATTGTGTGAAGGTTCGTCGCCGAGGGCCGCGGTTTTATCTCACGCCGAGAGTGGTCGGCCGGCTGGGAATGGCCCGCGTGGAGGGAGGAGTTGCGAAAGTCGGTGGGACATCGTCTTACGGTCACCGCCCGCGTGGGGTATGACTTGACGGCTGGAGGGTTGTCGGCACCCTAGATTCACTTCACATCGCGTCATGATGTCATCTTGAAGTTCCTCGTTCTCTACATTCGTTTCAAACAGTACGTCTTTCAAAATTTGACCAGTAAAAGCGTTTTTATGCCTGGATGCTTCTCTAACACTAAACCTAGAGCCTATTCTGAACTTTGCTTTGCAGTAGGACTCTCCTCGTATACTGCACGTTCTTCAATCACGATCTACCTTTCATAAGTTGCATTTTTTGGCTTTTTAATTCTGCTCTTCATTTCGAACATTTGTAATTCTTTCATTTTTCTAC
This sequence comes from Teleogryllus occipitalis, assembly GCA_011170035.1. NCBI lineage: Eukaryota > Metazoa > Arthropoda > Insecta > Orthoptera > Gryllidae > Teleogryllus > Teleogryllus occipitalis. The sequence goes on from BLKR01006544.1 coordinate 41,056, forward strand.
ATTTAATATTGAACCAGCACTTCATAACATTAAGTTTTGCAAAATGTTCAAAACCATTAATTGAAAAAATGTTCTTATGTTATAAAGCATTTCATATTATGTAGCACAACATGTACCGTTAAGATAGCTGAAAGACATTAAAGGAAAAACAAAACAACAATGAAATGGAAACATTGGAGCCAAATGCAATGCTTTAAATTTCTCTCTGTCTTCAGGTCGGCTTAAATTATTCCTGCGTCGAATACATTCTTCTCTCGTTCTCCCGTTTTCCCCAGACATTTCATTTTACTTTCTTTTCTGTGCTGGGCACAGTTTAATCATTCCGTACGAGCCTTATCTGCCACTCTGCCCCTCCCTTTGCATTGCACTTCTCCCTCGCTGCCGCCGCATTCCATTCCTCCTTTAGCCAACATTCCTGGCACTATCCATCTTCATTCCTCTCTCGCTGAGCTATTTCAGTCCTCAATCATTCCGCTACTCAGTCACTCCTTCCTTCTACCCCTATCTACAAATGTCATTTCCTTTCTGGGAATTATCATCAATAGACGCTTACGCTCAATTTCCGATCGTCATCTATATATTGTACAGAAAGTACTCTCAGAATCGTGACATTAATTTTACTTTAGCTATCCCCTCTGCACTCAGAAGCATCCGCCACCATACTCTAACGCATTTTTACAAACATACAACTACAAGCATAGAAAACTCTTCCCGTGTCTGGCCCGGGTCACCAGTCACCATTGGATGTCTTCTGACGAGCCGCAACCTGACGTCACTAGATGAGCCGCCACCAATCCACCTCATCCACATCAACCTCATTCACCGCTATGACATCTATCATTCTCTCTCCCACAGCCTCCTTACCTCACCAACCACTCCCAATTCAATCCCACAGGTAAACCTCTCCGTCGTATTCACAGTCACCTTATTTATCGCCGGCCCAGCGCTGCTGCTGGCGACTAACAGTCACCCGCGCTCCCACACCGTGGACGCTGGCTCTGTGCCTCCATCCGCCTTCCCGCATCACTTTCGCTAACTTGCTGCCAGTCTCCAAAATGCCTTCTCCGACGTCGCTGCCGCCTTCGCCCTTTTGCCGCCACAACCTCCCCGTTATCGTTCCCGCACTTGGCCCGCTCGTACCTCCTCCCCCTGCATCCTCACCAACCTCTGTCCCTCCCCCCCATTGTAACTGTCACGGCCAATGCCGCCGTCTTCCCTCCCCTGCTTCTGATCACCCCCCGCCATTGCAACCGATACAGCCATTGTTCACTAACCCCGCTATTATGTGCTCCGGCTCCGCTACCAAACGCACATCTGCCACGCCCTCCCCCGTCCTGCCATCTTTACCACCACTATACCTGGGTTGTTGGTGATGGAGACATAGGTTGACGTTGGAAGCGTTGTTGGGGAGAGTGGTAAAGGAAGACTGGGGGGACGCCGTGATGGGGACGGTGGCGGAACTGGAACGAGGTGTAAGAGCACCATCTCTGCCTTCACCTGTGCTCAACCCGCTATCATCTCTGCCTCGTCCCGCCCTCCTTCTGTCTTGTTTACCACCACTACGTATGCCAGGAGTGATGGTGATATAGGGGGCGGGGCGATGGAAGGGGAATTGAAGAGAGTGTTGGTGAGGTCCGATGGAAGACGGGCGGGGAAACTGTCCTCTGGACGGTGGCGGAACTGGAATGAAGTGTAGGAGCACCATGTCTCCACCAGAGCTCAGTTCGCTACCATATCTGACTCTCCTCCGTCCTCCGTCCTCCGTCCTCCGTCCTCCGTCCTCCGTCCTCCGTCCTCCGTCCTCCGTCCTCCGTCCTCCGTCCTCCGTCCTCCGTCCTCCGTCCTCCGTCCTCCGTTCTCCGTTCTCCGTTCTCCGTTCTCCGTTCTCCGTCGGTCGTCGGTCGTCGGTCGTCGGTCGTCGGTCGTCGGTCGTCGGTCGTCGGTCGTCGGTCGTCGGTCGTCGGTCGTCGGTCGTCGGTCGTCGGTCGTCGGTCGTCGGTTGTCGGTTGTCGGTTGCCCGTCCTCAATTCCCAGTCTCCCATCCCCGTCCCCGTCGGCATCTCCGTCCCCTTCCCCCGCTCCCACTCCCTTGACCCCTCTCACCTCTGCCTCCACCCCCGCCTCCGACACTGCTTCCAACCTGCCTCCACCGCCACCGTCCCCGCCTGTCTGTCGGTCGCCGTCACCGCCCCGTCGAGCGTCCTCGGGCGGTGGTCTGGCACGCGAGCTCCGGGGAAATGAAATGAATCTCAACGGCGGTGGCGCGGCGCTTACGACGCGTAATTGAGGAAGGCGGGCCGCTGTTCCAACTTATTCACCGGGAGCGCATTCCAGGAATAATGGTGAATTAGACCGCGCATGCGCCAACGGCGGCGCCAGGTTGCTCACTAATTAGCGCCGCGCGCGGCAGACGCCGCCATAAAGCACACTTTTAGGACGTAATCACCGCCGGCCCTCTGCCCGCGAATACTTTGCGCACTTGGAGATTTAGAAGATTTTCAGCGGAAATATGTTAATTGCAGCTTTGCCGGTATGCGTCATTTGTTGAGGAGATTCTGTGCCATATTTGGGAGAAGATATTAAAAGGCGTAAGTGTTAATTCTGACACTTTTGCGTCAAAATTACAGCCGTATTTATAAATAACCAGAATTACTTATTCGCAACACAATTCAAATATTTGCAAAACATGTTAATAAAATTCAGTAGCTTGTCATTGTCAATGAGAATTCTCGTTTTGAAATCAGATTGTAATTTAAAAAGCATGTAGGTCATAACATGTTTATACAATTTAATAATCTCTAAATAGGTCAACTTGTAATTGACGAAACTTAATCAAAGTGAAAAAATAAATATTGAATGCCTGTGATAATCTATAATTAACTAACTCACAAGTTCATTCTTTCATTAAAAAAATAACCAGTAAAACAATCAGCGATAAACAACAGAAAATGAGTAAGGAAATATGCATAGATAAAAACCCGTGCGAACATTCCACACTTTATAAATCATTGTTTTAAAAGCTAAAATTGGCTATATTCTCACGCACAACCTTGATCGTTTCTGACAAACCATTCAACGAAGTGAGAGTATTCTTCAAAAAAGTAATATAACATCCCAAAAGGCTGTCTCTTGTAAATTACGACATGATAAAAACTCGGATTGCTTTCCAAACATGAAAACTTTGTTTTAAGGAAATTCAGAGACATCATTGGCGCTATTTCTGTAGCGATTCTGAGAGGTCCTACGATTCAATTCCCGACGATGGACCGGGAGCGGTGGCTCAGTGCGTCAACTGATGTCACTGCAGTGCTTCTGACCGGGAGGTCCTAGGTTTCCACTTCCGACGGTGGAAGGATTTTCGATATTGGCTAGATAGCTAGGTCCTAAGACGAGTTCTGTCGCTGTCTAGAGGAGAATTCTAGCGACCGGCTGCTCTGATGGTAGTTTTCCGTGTTTTTTTCTGATAAACACCAGGCAATTACCGGACCAGTACCCTAACAAACGGGCTACGGACCGTGCGCGATCTATCCTTCCTCTTCCTTGTCATACCATCACACCTTACACACACACACACACACACACACAAAGATGCACTACACTACCACACATCCCGGAAGACGAGTCGGGGACTTACATCTAGTCCGGGCTGGGGCGGTGCCCTGTTGATGGGAGATACCTGGTAGGAGAAAACCCCGCTAATCGACGGTAGGTCGGCGCCGGATCTCGCCATCCAACGGGGGAAAATCACCTCCATCTCCCGACAAAAAGCATGCACTACACTAACGGGACTATTGACCTAAACTGTTGACGCGCCCGGAATCACTAACCAACCAACCATTTTTGGTATAAAAGGATCATCTTCGTGTCTTACCTGTTGGTAACATTAATTCTGTGACTGCCTGTAAAGAAGATATATCCCCTACGTAATCACTACTGCCAAATCCCCGAGACCCATACCTTCAACAGGAGATCCTTGTTTGAGAAGAGCTCGCGGCCGTGCTCGCGTCGCTGTTCAGGGATGACGTGTTTTTGCGCGTGCGCGGGCCCGCACCCGCGCCCCGCGCCGCGCCGAGGCCGTTAAGCGTCTTAATGAATGAAATTACGCGGCGCCGCGCGGGCGGCCGTTGTTATGGAGATGTGACGTATGCTAATTCTTAAGGCTGCGAACGCGCGCGCTGCGACCTTGGCAGCGGCGAAGACAAGAGGCAAACGAGAGGTGAAGAGGGAAATGAGAGGAAACGGAAAGGAATCGCGCACTGTGATAAAGAAGGCGCCGATAGATAAATACGTAGCGTCATAAGCGCTCTTGCGAAGTAGTAAAGTTTGAAGTAGCTGTATAATTTTAATACTAAAAGTCTTCCGTCCAGAATGTTAAATTTTAAGCGTGTTCATTTTTGTCAAGTATATTTTGAACTCCGAACGTCATAAGTATTAAACTACGTTTACTTAATAATTGAGATTAAAATGATAAAAGAAATTAGCTTAGCATGGCTCGTCCGAGGGTAATTTAATCTTCGATTTTTTTTATTTGGGATCTGCAAGTTTAGATTCAAAAGAAATGTTAATCACAAATAGCAGGGAAGAGGACTAGTCTTCGAGGTTAACATACACGACAATGTGTGGCAACCTAAAAAGCAAACTAAAACAACCAATTATTGTTCGATAAAACCCATTTTTTTCTGTTAAAATTTGTGGTGAATTCATTAGCACCGAATAATGAAATGCAAGGTTTTTTGGGCCTAAAATCGGGTGCTAATTAAATTTCAAAACAATCCCGAGTGCCCATAGTTCGGAAAAAGTTTGTTGCAAAACGGAAGGTGTAGGAAAGGAACGGGAGAATAAAGCTTAAGTGTCTTCAGATGAAGTTCTTCCGTTACAATTATACCTGGCATTTATATGAGAATAGTATCCATTCCTAACGACGGTAGGTGGATCGAAACGGGTCAATCGTAGGCTTAAGTGAAGCTGTTGAATCGTCATTGTTCCAAGTGCTGAAAGCAACGAAGTGCGAGTATTTGAATGAAGTGCGAGTATTTGAATGAAGTGCGAGTATTTGAATGAAGTGCGAGTATTTGAATGAAGTGCGAGTATTTGAATGAAGTGCGAGTATTTGAATGAAGTGCGAGTATTTGAATGAAGTGCGAGTATTTGAATGAAGTGCGAGTATTTGAATGAAGTGCGAGTATTTGAATGAAGTGCGAGTATTTGAATGAAGTGCGAGTATTTGAATGAAGTGCGAGTATTTGAATGAAGTGCGAGTATTTGAATGAAGTGCGAGTATTTGAATGAAGTGCGAGTATTTGAATGAAGTGCGAGTATTTGAATGAAGTGCGAGTATTTGAATGGTGCTGCCGGTAGCGGAGAAGGACGTGGGACGCAGCGGTAGGGACGAGGCTTGGAAGATATTGGAAAGAGGAAGAGGGGATAGAATGGCAGTGAGACGTGAAGGGATGGAGAGTCACTGGAAGTAGGAGAACAGGACTGAATGCGATGACTTGGAAGGGGAGTCGGAGGTAGAGAAGAGATGAAACAAAGAGGAGATGGACTAAGTCACCGGTGCCATCACACCGCAGACGCCTGTCTCTGTGCCTCCACCCCGCCTTCCCGCGTCACTTTCGCTAACTTCCTACGAGTCTCTAGAATGCCTTCTCCATCGACGCTTCCACCGTTACCCTCTTGCCGCCACCACCTCCCCGTTATCGTTCCCGCACTTGACCCTCTCGTACCTCCTCCCCCAGCATCTTCACCAACCTCCACCTTGCATGAGAGTCGGAGGAAGGGAAGAGATGGAACGAAGAGGAGAGAAAAGAGGAACGGAATGGGGGAAGCGGAGAGGAGCGAGGGGAGGGAGAATAGGGTGAAGAGGGAAAGAAGAGTAATAGAGGGAGGGAGGGAGGGAGGGGGAAGAAAGGAAATAGAAGGAAGGGAGATGATGAACGACGATGAGGATGGTCGAGGAGAGGAGAAAGTGAAAGTTGGATAGGGTGGGGAGAGTGGATCGATTGACAGCTGTGTCAACTGCTGTAGTCATTAGCCCCATGTGTGTAGAGAATGTTTTATCCACGGATGTAGCGGTTTTCCTCCCACTCTGTGGTGAGATTCGCCGCCGAATTGCAGGTCATCTTGCAGGGCATTTCCCTCTTCAAGTATCTTCTCATCAGCGCAGCATCGCCCCACTGAGGGTAAGTTTTAAGTTCCCGATTGATTTCCCGACGTGTGTGGTTGGATAGATCATGTAAATGTAAGGAGTGAGAACGGAACAAAGAAGAGGAAGAAAGATCGCGCGCGGTCCGTAGTCCGTTTGTTAGGCTCCTGCTCCGGACTTCGTCTGATAGTGATCGCAAAAAAAAAAACACGGAAAACTACCCATTAAAGCTGCCGGCCGCTAGAATTCTCCTCTAGAGAACGCTTGAATTCGACCTAGCTATTTAGCAAGTGTCGAAAATCCACGAATGTCGCGACCCGAGAGGGTCGGTGGAGGGAGATGACAGCCGAGCGTGGTGAGAGCCGGAGACGAGATGCAGGATTTAGTGAGAATCCGAAGAAGATGTGGAGTGGTTGGGTGGATGGAGGGAGAGCGAAGTCAGCTCTCATGGGCTTGGGGGAGGGTGGGAAGGTGGGGCGGGGGAGGGGGGTTGGCGCGGAAAAGTTGGGCGTCCCGCGAGGGGCCCAGCGCGGGAAATGGATTACCTTATTAGGAGGAAGGATGTCTGCTATTATACGCATATCAAGCGTTCCACGGACTCATTATATCCTCCTCTTCGCAATTTCATTAGACGGAGGTGGCGCTGAGCGGTGGCCAGGGAGGTGGGGAGCAGGGGGAGGAGGAGAGGCCGGGTTGGGGACCAGCTAGAAGGAAAGGGACTGGGAAATTGGGACGAAGTTTGCCGCAATGATCAGAGAAAGAGAAGGAATTTTCCGTGTGTAGAGGGGAAGAGAACAGTTATTGATCAGAAATAGGAAAGGAAAGAAAATTGAGAAGGGAGAAGTGTTATGATAAAGTGAAGACATGAGAGTGATGGATGATGCCGAGAGAGTCAATTAAGTAAGAAAACCGTTTCTAAATGTATTGAGCGTGTATAAGCGTGAAATTTGAGTGTTTTGAACTCGTTTTACGATCATTAGGAATCCGGGAAAGATAATCTCAAAACAAGAGCATAATGTCAAAAGTGGAGTAAATGAAGACTTAAATGCTTCTGGTGAAAAATTGTTAAATAGGTATACGTTCTAATATTGAATGCAATTTAAATATATTCACAAGAAAAAACCTTTATTATAATGATTGTAAAGCTAGGACGTTTTTGATTCGTTGGTATTGAATGATTATTAGAACTATCAGAGTAAATCAGTAGCGCGACTAAGATTTTAAAATGGAGAGAGGGTTATAGATGTAGTGGTCAGCACAAGTTTTCTTATAAAAATAATATATTTTCAGTTTAAAAATTATTTTTATCGTTGAATGATAGGTATTTACAATACATTTTATATAGAGAATGAATATCATAGAAAATTAGTAAAATATATATTTGCGAGTATATGTAGATAGATAAAATATTGATAGAACAGATTTATTCTACAATTGAGCTGATGTTGCCCGGTGGCAGAATATAGAAACATGGAACTATAATTGAAATTACAAAAAAAAAAAAAAAAAATTCTTTGTCACTACTTGGCATATGAACAAGTCATTTACATACAAATGCAAATGCATTTATACTAACCTTTACATAAATAAAATTACATATTACATAAACATGCATACTCGTAAAACTACATAATTGTAAATACACATACTTACAAACCCGCTCGTACAAGCTTACATCGATTCATTCATTAGCGTAGTCAAATAAATAGTGATAAACATTTTAACAAAATACAAAAATATACTACTACACAGTAAATAAAATTAATACATTTTAACACGTGAAATCCTCATTAACATACATCAAGAAATATCAACGCATGTCAAAATAGCCTAAAAAGAAGACATACTAGAATAGTAATAACAAAGAGAGAGAAAAAGAAATCACTTTCACTTAAATTCACTTTACTTCACTGCCCCGCAAACCAGATACTTAAAATTTTAACTGCTCAATACTTTTTATCTATAGACTACACAATTATCGCGCCTTTCACTTCACATCACTGTTACTACACGTTTTTTCACGTGTTATCGGCTTCTGCAGGAGAGGCTGACGTCACATGAAGCCCAGTGGCTGCGCTGCCGGTGTTAATTGCAGTAAAGAGAAATTAATAGCAAAGTTGAGCACTTAGACTAGTGCTTGGACAGTATTTACCCTATACAACATCCACAACTACACTTAGTCTTGACAATGCGTACAACATTACGGTGACATGGAGTTAGCGACGACATTGGAGAATCACGAGTAATATTAAGGGAATATCAAACGGACGGGTAACCAGAGGATCGTTCGGACAACCGGAGAGGAAGACAACCGGACGGGCGGATAAGCGGACGGGCGGATAAGCGGACGGGCGGATAAGCGGACGGGCGAATAAGCGGACGGGCGAATAAGCGGACGGGCGGATAAGCGGACGGGCGGATAAGTGGACGGGCGGACAAACAGACGGGCGGACGTTTTTGAAACAAAAGAAGAAGAAAAGAAAGAAAAAATAATATTTCAGTATCAGGATGCCCAAAGTTGAATTTACTTCAAAATTGGGACATCATTTTTAAGTTTTAATTATTAATTATTAATTTTTAAGTTTTAATTAAGTATTAATTTTTTTAATACTACGATGCGAGAAAATTAAAAATAAAATTTTTGATCGAATGAATATACAGTAGACCCATACATACTGCACATCTCACCAATTTTAATTCGATAGATTGTTCTTTACGTGTAGTCTTCGCTGTTACCTACAAAGTGAAACACACATAAAATTTGTAAAAAACAACAACAAACAAATGGCAATATACTCAAGAAAGAAAAATGAAATTTTCATTCACTCTTTTGTTTCAAATCATTCTTCGTTCATTCCTAAACTTATTTCATTACCACAAAGGCATTGCTACGATATATCATTAAAGTAATATTAATTTTTTACCATGCTAGAAAAAAATCATAACCTTCCTCTAAATATTGAAAACGTATTTTGACATCTCTTTAGAGTGCACCACTCCACCTACTTGGCCGATTTCACCTTGCGTGTTCATTCCGTTTCATTTGCTTGATCCTCGAGCTATCACGACTTACGTGCTACCATTTTACTCTCTCTGTGTATTTCGTTCCTAACTGCGTCTCCGAATTCTTATTCTCTCGTTACTCCCCTAATTACTTCTGTAATTGAACTTCATAATCTCTACCACTCTTTATCCATCTGATCTCCACGAATTTCTACCTCATTCTCATTTGTCTGACTCCCACAACTAAATTCTTCCTTTTGCCACTCTTCGTGCTCGTGTCGTTTCGGCAATACAATCGCAATTCATGTATGTTCATGTTTTCATTCATGTATCATTGAATAGACAGTATCAACTACTTATGAAAATTCGTTGCTTTCTCATAAACTCACAGTTTCTTTATTTTTCACCTGGTGACACAAAATGTAAACAAATATTGCCAAACGTCCTCCTATTTACATTACGTACTTGTCAATATTTTGACAGTTCGTATTATTCAATTTACATATGAAAGCTTTAATATCACACCCTCATTTCGCCTTCCTTTATTACAGTTTAATTTTCTCTTCGTTGTTTCATCTCTTACATCTAAAATATTTTTATTTTTACTCTTTTGATATGAAAAAACTCCTTTCGCTTTATATTAGGTATCTCCTAGGATTCACTTCTGAAAAAATGCTTCTGTAGGAATTTTCAATCAATCTCAAAATAGATTTTGGACGCAGAGAAATCTTTATGAGTAGTCGCTATTCTTGACACTTCCTCATAACCCAGCTTCCTCTTAATCCACATATAAAGGGAAGAAATTTCTTGGAACTGGAAGAAACGTAATGGAGAATAGACATTCCTCAACCTGTTTTCTCTCTGCCTACTCACCTCCACTCCCATCGCCCACCGCCCCCACGCCGCTCCCAAAATATCCTCCCGCTTCTCAAAACCCTCTTACCATCCCTATCGCATAACATAGATCCCTTCTACCCGCAACAAGGCTCTCAATCTTTAATCGTCTATCACCACTCTCCCGCACACCAATGCACCTCAGCTATTCCCAATGACCCCATTGCCCTCCAACATCTCAACTGCTCTCCCCGCTCACCTTCTGTGACGCCCGCCCACTCCACCGCTTATGCTCCAATCACTCTACCCCCATCTTTCCCACCCATCCCCTTCATCCCCTCGTCATGCTGAACCCCTCCTCCGTATCGGTCCTAGGTTCGAGTCCTGACGGTGGCAGGATTTTCGACACTAGCTTTTCAGCTAGGTTGAATTCAGTCGCTGTCTGGATGAGAATTCTAGAGGCCGGCTGCTCTGATCGGTAGTTTTCCGTGGTTTCTCCTATCAACACCAGGCGAATGCCGGAGCAGTACCCTACCAAACGGGCCACGGACCGCGCGCCATCTTTCTTTCCACTTCCTTGTCCTATCCTCTCCCCTTACACACACACTTACTCTAACATGCACTACACTACCACATATTTTGGGAGACCGGTCGGGAGCTTACAGCTTGTCCCGGCTGGAGCGGTGCCCCGCTGGTGGGAGAGTCCTGGTCAGGGGGAAACCCCACTAGCCAACGGTAGGTCGGCGCCGGATCTCGCCATCCAGCGGGGCAAGATCACCGCCATCTCCCGAGAAAAGAACATGCACTACACTAACGGGACTAATGACCAAAGCAGTTGACGCGCCCGGAAACACGAAAAAAATCAATCAATCAATCAATCGAAAAAAATCAATCAATCAACTGAACCCCTCCTCTGTATCCCTCTTCACCCCTACACACTCCACCCCGCACATATCTCTCAGCCTTTCCCCCCCCCCCTTGTCAACCTCCTGGGTTCCACCAACCTTCCTCCCCGTAACCACTCTATCCTCCTCTCACGCTCCTTCACCGCTCCCATGTCGTCACCCCGTCCACCTCCTCCGCCGACGGGGAATCCCCGCGGATCGCGAAGGACGCGTGCAATCTCGTCGCCGGCGCGCGGATTAATATTCCATGGCGGGCGGCGCTGATGGGATTTTATATCAAGTCGTTACGCGGTTGCGCGGTATGGCGGAATGAAAAGCCCCTATTCAATAATTTCCTCACCGGCCGCGCCTTTGTGATGAAAATGACAAATTATAAAGGCCCGGATAGCCCCGCCGAGAGCTGTAATGCAAATTTCGAGCCTTTTTCGCGTCTCGCGGGGGAAAGACGAGTGTGACAGCGGGTAGAAGGGCGCGCGTATTACGTGAGATGATGATACTTCGGGGACAGGAGATTTTTTAGTGCGTGTTGTGAGCTGGCGGGCTCTGCATGGGCTGAGAATGGAAGTGCGATTTCATTGTGAATGGGCGTAGACAAGATTATAATGGATTGAGGCATCAATAATGAAATGTTCTAAATAATGTTCTGAGCAGCTGATAAGCAGACTAGGCAGATGGAAGAGCATTTCTAGAGAACCAATGAATTTAGACGATGCTTTTTTGGGAAGCACTTTTCTATTTGCGATCAGTGGGGGATTGTTTTAAACAAGGAAATTCTGTAGTATATAACGAGCAAATATGATGTTAATGTGTGTTGTTAAATATCTCCACAGCTTTCTATTAAATTTTTATTCTATTTATGTTTTCTAAACACCATACACGTGGTTTTTGCTTGTTTAAGCTCATTCATGGCGAAAAAACAGTGTAATTACAGAATTTAGTATATGTTGTAATGAAATGCCCGGGCTCTCAGAGAGTGGCAATGATCCATCCCGGACAATTTCCATATTGTTAGGAGAGTTTCTATGCGAAGCTAAGGAATTCTTTCTCTATGAAATTGTCTGAGCCTGTTAGGGGCTTATAAAAAACCTGAAATGTACTGGCTACATTTATTTGTTAATTTAGCATTTTTCTGGCTTGCGATTACTGTATCTCGTGAGAGTGTGATTTGTTTGTGGCTTTAATTTTTTCGGGCATTTACCTAGAATTCTTGTACAATCCGCAAACGTTATAGAACTGCGATTTTTAAGTTTTTTGAAAATTTTCGTTTACATCCACGGTCGGGTTTTAACCCGGGTACTCGAGTTATGAAAACCGATGTGCAATCACAGCTCTTGAGAATTGTTACGCAGCATTTTACTTACTATTTAGTGGATATAATGTACGGAGAGAGTATAATTGATGACCTCGGGGCAATGACATGCTATGCCACTATATGTAAGTTTTGAGGAAAATGAAAGTAAAGATTAATACATTGCATTCCACACATTGGGATAAAGAACATTAATATGAATTACACTGCCATCTTACGGCAAACCTTCAAAATAAAAATCCAATATCTAGATACATCTTTGGGTCGTCAAAATACTCTAATATCTCAATGTCATCAGAAGCATAGCATGTTATTGACCCCCAGGTCTTCAATTCATTTTCCATTCCTGCATCCTTCAAGTGCAAGACCAAATGCAAGAAATAAGCTTGAAATATCCCCAATACCTGTAAATTCATCTCAACCATATAGCTGTAAATCTTCTTGAAAATATCCAAGAAATAATCCGCATCGATAAAATTTCCACTCTTAATCTCCCTTACGGTTTTGATACATAACATGCACATAATTGTTTTTATTTTGTTCTTCTGTTGTTTTTAGTTTTTAGTTTAGTCACGTTTTTGTTATAGTTCTAATAAGAATGCACATAATATAGCGATGGGCGACTTATTCCAATTTTCTGTTAATTTTTTATGGTAGATACTAAAAACTTTAATTCATTGCCAATGATTAAGATGAATATTTTTGTTGTTCTTTTTTTTCAAGCGTGAAGTGGACTGGAAATTTTCGTTGTGTATAAAAAAATAGATCAATAGATACTCTATCGACGTACGCCGAGAAAAAAGCTAATAGTATATAACATGTAATCGATAAAATAATCCACATGTGTTGATTATGTGATTCCGTATGAAGCAGATGCCACGCGGCCTTTCGACATAAACCCATCCATCGAGTAGCGCGTGGCGCCGGTTGTCGCGCCGGCTGCCTTCAGCGCGCCAAACAAATGCCTGCGCTGGCGAGGCGAGCGGAAACAATCGAGAGGCCGGACGAGGGCTATCGACAGGGGGCTCTCGCCCGACGGAAGGGCTTATCGGCCGCCCTCGCGACCTCCGGCCGCCCTTCGGCAGGTGCTCTCGGCTCGGAGGGCGCCTTCTGATGCGATTTGTTTGCGGATCGGCCATCCTCATCCTATTCTTTTGAAATATCCTTCTTCTGCTGTCTCTTAAGATTTGTATTTTGTTGCAGTATTTTCTTCAATTATTTTTATGTTTCTTAGGGTTAAGGCTGCACATTATTCACAACTTATAAAACAAAGAAGTCTTGTAATAAATATATATTTACGTCATTTGGACAAGTCAAAACTAGATTTCAAATTATAATTTAAAAAAAATTCATATTAATACATTTCTAAAAGAAAGATAGTTTTATTTCAGTGATAATTGATTATTTCACCTGATTTTATTTGTGCAAATGATGCATGAAGAACCGAGATTTAAGGAATTTTTAAAAATTTCTTCTGAGAACTGTGCAAAGGGTTTTAATTCCACTCAAACCCTAGTACTCCCGTCTTTCTTTAAAAATGTTAACTTTTACTTGTTCAAATAAGCTCCGTCCTCTATTTGCAATCACATTTCTTTGTGAGGACTTTAAATCTCACTGACTGTTGGGTGCCGGAAAGTCGTGAACTTCATTTCAACATGTATAACTCGATTCCATGCTGTGGCCACACAGTGCCGTTCCAGATCCGTTTGCCGCCTCCTTCACCTCTGGCAAGCTTTGCAAGGCGAGCGTCCACTGGCCACCGCCGGCCGGAGGCATTGGGTGCGCTCCGCCACGCTCCGCCCCTCCCTCCTAGCCCTTGCGCGCGGGCATGGCGCGGGCAGGCGAGAAGGCAAGCGAGAGGGTAGGAGAGAGGGTAGATGAGAGGGCGGGCGGGCGAGAGGGCGGGCGGGCGAGAGGGCGGGCGGGCGAGAGGGCGGGCGGGCGAGAGGGCTGGCGGGCGAGAGGGC
>BLKR01006545.1:0-55208 GCA_011170035.1 Teleogryllus occipitalis
ATTCAAATAGTAAAGGCAATGTTAAGCTGGTGACCTTTAACATTGGTTATTTGATATTTTTCTTAGGGATAGTTTATAATGGTTAAACGTTTTCAAAGAGTGCACATTAGATACCTGGAGTGGCCCGTTTCCGTTTAATAAACCGCTACGTTCTCGCTGTACAGATGGTCGTGCAAAATTCAAGGTTTTGATAGATTCGTGGAATGGCGTCCAACAAACCACCTTCGAACTCTGACGATACTGAAATGTAGTCTGCGTTGGGAAGGTCATATCACTTGACCACCAAGTTCGTTCTATGTATTTTCACTGGGAAATGCTAGTGCATTGATATTTACTAAACTGTAAACAAACGCTAAATCTTTTTGAATTGTTATAACATCTGTTTTGCTTTCTTTTAGTAATATCAACTCGTTTTACCAAATACGTGAGTTTGTTATATTTTTACACGCTACAATTATTTAATTTTACAAGTATTTATTTTCAAGCATTTGGAATTCATGAAATTTCATTGAAACGTTCGCCAATCTAAAAACCTTTTAAATGTATATTAAATATATTAATGTTGTTTAAAAATATGTATTAACAATGCGTAGATTTAGCCCATAAAGCTCTGATTTGAATATTATACAATGAAATCATCAAATTAACAGTTTTAGAAAGGATTGATAAATTAAATTGAAAATATTAACTTAAAGTTTATATACGTTTATTTAGAAATTTCTATACTTGTGTAAATATTGTGATGTGTGATTCTACTCATGTGATCTTTCAAAACACAAAATTGAATATTTCTGTATTTGAAAACCTTAACACTACCTTCATCCAATACAGTGCAGTTTATAGCAAACAGCTAAGCAATATGTTTCCCTATTTTTTAATGGTAATGGTTAAACAAGAGGAACAAATAGTTTCTGACTCTCGGTGTTAACAGGGGACTTAAAAAAAATTAGTAATACAGTTATTCGGTTGCTCAACACCCCTTTGATAGAAAAACAGAAACAATTGTTTGGGCGTAATGCACCTTGAAAAATATTTTTTTATAATCAATTTCTTTCCTATTTGATAAATATATCGACTTGAAAATTGTAGGACGTAAAAGAGAATATAAAAACCAAATAAAAGTTATGCTCATACTCGCCGTAAAAATACGAATTTAGCATAATTAATTTGGCCACAGAATTTGTTTACAAGCAAGTGCATTTTAAGCGTATGTGGCAGGCAAAAGCGCGGCATTGGAGAACTGTTTTTTCAGTATGCCCATCCCACGCTATTCTGCTAGCGCGAATGAATGAAGCGCAAACAAATGGGGTCTACTAAGATGTTAATTTCTTATAAACAATTACACATATCTCGAGAACGAGATATAATAGCACCGAACGGATTCCGGAATTTTGCATCACATTTAAACGCCATTCAGATTAGACAATAAAAAAATTTGCAACAATGGCAAATTTATAAACAATTTCAAAATTTTGCAAATCTAAAGTGGGGAGAGTCTCCTGATGTCCCAGAACCAAAAACAGCGAATTAACAATTTTGCAACAATTTATAATTTTATAAACAAATTCGAAATATGCGTTAGAACGGCCGGGAAGGCTCCGCAAATTGTGCCTGAAATGAATATCTCAAAAAAGCAGTTTGTCAGGAGTTACAAATCGATTACTAAAAGTTATAATAAATTTTGCTAAAATGATAAATATTTACTGGTCTATAGACAATCATTCTGGACGGAAAACCCCGCTTAGAAATATTTTTTTCGTCGTGGCGTACGCGCAGGCAAACCACCTCCTTCGGCAGGGAAATATGACGATATTTCCGTCTCGTACGTAAACGAACTAGCCCCCTCCCCCTGAGACAGCGTTCTTTCTGCCCCTTGGGATGTTGCACCAATCTCAGACAACTGTGGTCCTACCTGCTAGCGATTGGTCAACGCGTCCCTCCCCCTGCCCTCCCCCAGGCCGAGGGGTGTCCAAGTTTGTCGGCGCGGTGTGGAAGATAGAATTTTGAACGACATTTTTTCTGAGGGAGAGGGTACGTCAATTGTTTGGAGTGAATGCACCAATAGTCTTAATGCGCCAAGACTTGTACTAACACATTATAAGTTGGTAACATTTAATTTATTGAAATAGTATAGTGATATTTGCCAACGTTTTATCGAGGTGGCAAAGCTGAAAGAGAATTACAATATTTCAGACATAATTATTAACCACATTAGATGTAAAATTGTGATTAATAATGAACCAATAGAACAGACAAACAATTTTATCTATTTAGGCTTCAATCCATCTTATTTCCAGGAAAATGACATACGCTGGAAATTAAATAGATTTTATAACTCGTGTGAGACAAGAATATTAAAAAAATACTTTAAAAAGCAATGGTAGAACCCATGCTAACTTATGCTTGCGAAAACTGGACAATAGAACAGACAGAAAGAAAATAGAAAGCGCCAAGATGAAATTCTTACGTTCTGTAGCAGGTTACAATCTGTACAATCTGATGGACAGAATTCAATCATTAAAGAACTGAATCATGATTATATTCAACTCATGCCTCCAAATAGAATTCCCATAATAAAGTACCAGTATAATCCTAAAGGAAGAAGTGTTGGCCGCCCGTTAACAAGATGGAGAGACTCACTCTCTTGGTGTGAAAACAGGCCTTAAGCCCTAAATCCACGAAGCAGAAGAATGATTTTTGTTGTTGTTTAAAGTTGCATCAACATCTAGGTCATTAGTGACCACTATTGAAGTTAACGGTTTGCTTACTATGAAGATGAAACGATATGGTGAGGATACGGGGTGAAGGGACGAACACAAATACAACCATGCTCGAGGCGGAACTCGAACCCGCGAGTCTTTGGTCCGAGATAACTATGACACTACTGCCTTAGCAATTTTTGCCACCGGATCGGCGATTTTTTTTACATTTTTGTAAATCTTGAAGGTTCTTTGGAATTTTTAGGCAGACATTTATTTTTTTAAATTTCCTTTTCGTTTTTTACATTTATTTAGACCAACGTTTCGAAGGTCATTGGCGTTCTTCTTCAGGATCTGAATTATAGTAATACGTTGTATCTTTTGATTTTGAATAGGAGATATTATTTCAAAATCAAAAGATACAACGTATTACTATAATTCAGACCCTAAAGAAGAAGGCCAATGACCTTCAAAACGTTGGTCTAAATAAATGTAAAAAAATAATGAATTTTCTTTTGAAAAAATTGGCAGCCTAAAAATTCCAAAGGACCTTCAAGATTTACAAAAATATAAAAATAGGCAGTCTTATAAATAATATTAAGAAATTTAATCTTCGTAAAGAAAATTTTATTTTACATATTTACATATTTTACACATTTTACATATTTTGTAAGAAATAAATACACAAATAGTATGTACATATTTCGCTTTTTTATGACACTAAATTCCGCTCCGTACTTCGAACAAGCCCAATTTCTTTGCGCGGCCTCCGCCGCAAAAACAGCTGCCGGCGCTTGTCGTGCCGGTGGCGCCGCGCGGTGCCGCTTGCCCGTAACGACCTGCTCTCATCGAGCCCCGCGATACGATCGGCGGGGCGCGCGCCCTATTATATTCGTGAGGTTCATTAGCGTCGGGGCCGGAGCTCCAGGGACAACGCAACGTCGCGCTCTTATATTTACCTAGAAAATGACCCACGCTTTGTAAAAAGGGAGCAGGTTGTCGCGCTGACCTCATCAGTGACTCTGGCAAACACCGTTTGGAAGGATTGTATTTGGGTTGAATGTTGGACGGGAAAACTGATGAGTTAAAACATGTGATAATCGTTTTATAATAACAAGAAAACAAAAATATTAGTCCTGAAATAAAATACATAGAGGAAATTAGAGATATTTGCTACAAAATGACCCTTCCTCCAAGGTAATTTTCTCAGATTAAGAAATGTATGGTGAGACAACCCCGTTTTCTTCCTGTAGGTTGGGCAGTAAGCCTTTCAGGTAATTTCTTTGTTTACACAACGACCATGCAAATTACCTACACACCTGGAAACTAAAAGTTTGGCAGTCATACATTTTACGTGATTTTTCTTATTAACCATAGTTTCTATTGCAAGTTATTGTGTCTGCTACAGTTTAATCATGTCCATAATTTCCTTATATTGATTTGTAAAACTCATCCTTCTAAATTTCTTACAATTTATTAGAGAATTTTGAGGTAATGTTATCGATGTGGATATATATTCTTGTTAGGAATTATTATCTAAGATACGATAGTGTTACATTTCTCGATACTGATGTAGTCCACAATAAATAATGTCGAAATATTGAATGCTGAAATATTTAAAGCCTTTCAACGATTATTCCGACCATAGAACATATTCAGAGGCTACAAAAACTCAGCTTTGCATTAATATTTTTACCGAAAATTGTTTCGTTGTTTCAGCAATAACAAAACATTTCCATGAGAATATCTCAAAGTTCCTTCAATAATAGAAACGAATTAATCCATTAACTAAGAAAACCCTACTCTTTCTGCTCTAAGCCCGTCCACACTAGAAGAAAATACTATTTTTAGGAAACTTCACTGTTAGCCCTAAAAATATTCTCATCAAAGACCGCACCAGAAACTAGAGATGCTTCAACACCACCAGTACAAATTTTTAAACTATTAATTAATGAATACGGGGAAAATGAATTATTGAATGCCATTATGAATATGAATAATGTTCTTTTATGAATTATGTATGTATATATATATATATATATATATATATATATATATATATATATATATATATAATATATATATATATATATATAACATAGCAATATGTTTACAAATTGACTATATTTCACGCAAAATTACAGGAAAACTACTCATAATTTTGAAAAATTGTACGTGAACTTATTTTAAGATCTGATTCTAGAGAACAGATTTCATTAAAGAAAAATATTCTATGTTCAATATTGTAGTTGTGAGAAGTCACCGAAAAAAATTGAACTTCCTATTTTCGTTGAAATCCCCAACTTTTCGAAAATAGCAATTTCAAATTTGACTATGTACAGGAACTAGATTTGTCCATTTTTTTTGTTGCCACGTCCCGGTAATAAGAGTTTTTCTGTCGAAAATCGTCATTTCCGGTTCAGAATTATGATACTTTCTTTTTTACAAAGTAAGGGCAATAAATCAAACATTTTAAAGAACGCAGTCTTTGTTAGAAAAGAAAGTAAGGAAAAAATGTGATATCTCAGAAACATGGCAGCTAATCAAATTATTCGCTTCAACGCACCGACCAATCACAAATTTATTCGACAAGCTCTCACAAATTACGATGAAGAAACGTATTCTCGTTCATTTTGCCCAAGACCTGCGAGGAGAACGTTTGTACTGGAAGATTGCTGACTGACTGCGGAAGAAAAAAAGATGGATAAAGTGTTCTAAAATGCTCATTAGAGGTAATGAACCTACAATTTACTAAATGAAAATATTTAATATAAATGAAGTACAAGATTTTTATACTCATATGTGTCAAGAATAATCATGAAAATCTGTGAGAAGTGTACCATGTAATTTCAAATGAAGAATTACAGTGCACCATAGCAAGCACTTGTAACTTTGAGTGAATTCGCGACCAACAAGTAAGGTTTTTCCCCACAGCTTTTTTTTCTTTTGCCTACTTTTCCTACGTAATGATGATACAAGAGGACTAATTTTTCTTCTGGGAAACGAAATATACGACGGGACCACATTACTACACAAGGCGACGGAGCGCAAGATAGAATTCGTCGCTGCGGCAACGACGCTTGCACAGGAGACTCGGCTGTCTGACCTTGGTTGCGGGGAAGAAACGTAAGAAATATCTATATTTTAGACGACTGCGTGCAGATTTAAAATAACCAGCGATATCGTGAGTTGTAACGTTCTGCTTTGAACTGCATTGTCGTTTTCAGTTGTTAGCGTATCTGGAGTAATTTAGCTAGAAGCTACATTTGCAAGCAAAGTGAACAGAATTCTATTTACTTAGGTCGCGTACATGACTGAAGTCACTACTATAAAAAATATACTTCATTCAACGACTGTCATAACTGAAAACAGATAGTTTAACATTTTAAAGTTTTTGTAAATTTCACGCTACAGAAATCTTAGGAATTAACGAATTTTTTCGAAGCCAAAGAAAGTGATAACTTGCTGATACACTTTTATTTCATCAAATAATCCATTCTAGTAACTTATTCATAGGCGTAATCTTTGTGAAATTGCTTTGAAAAAGGTATTGAATTCATATTACAACTGAATTTCTTTTATTTAAATGGATTATAGAATTTTAAGCAATTGTAAATAAGTTGAGGAAGTTCATTTTAATTTACACTCGAGTTGTTAGGTAGTGTATCGGAATTATTTGAGAGTATTATTTCCCAATTCTTTTCTTTCTTTTGTATGTTGTGTTTTTGTTTTATTGTTGTTGTTTTTGGTTGTTGTTTTTTTCACATTAGGGTATATGGGTATGTTCATTTTTTAGATAGTGTCTTTTCTTTGTTACTGCGCTTAGAGTATAATAATTTCTAAGTGGTTATGTCTCGAGTGCTAGTGTGTGGTGTAATCCAATTCGACGATTACTGCCATTCGTTTCAAATATTTGCAATTCTAATAAAGAATATAATCTCCTGGTTTCTCTCCTCTCAAAAGCACCTGATTGTTCTTTTCATTGGTATCGAAAGACCACCCCATACCCTGCTTTACAGTGGGAACAGCATTTCAGCTGCAATAAAACTAGTGACATCTATTGTTAATACGGATGCCACTCATCGAGCAAATCTAATCTTCTGCTCGAGTCATTCGTCCAAAAATCTCGCATCAAAGGGGGGAGTAAGGAAGGTGACACTAGAACATAAAATATGAATACGTGAAAATGATACTTCTACTTATTTTCTGAAATATAAAGCAGTACGTGTTGTCGCTATAATCTTAAGTGTCTAACTGATCCTGAAAAATACAATAATGTAAATATGAACTTTAGGTATATATACCCTATCAAGTTAAAGGTATTCCGCGAAAATTATTATCATTAATTAACTGAAGAATAATAATCTTCGTCATTTTAAAAAGATCACTAAGTTTTAATTTTATCTAAAAGGGAGCAATGTCTAAATGAGAAATGAAAATACCAGAGCACGAAACAAGGAATGAGCATAGCGACGCTGAGAAGTAGTCCGGGCAACCTCCCGCACTACTGAGAAGTAGAAAGGGTTGCCTATATAGAATACGTCAGGGAGCAAATTCCGCAAACGGATAAAGCCGGGAACAAACCATTACGAGCCGCCTGACGCGGCAAGGCGCAGCCCGAGCTGAAATGTTTTGTGTGTTATTCAGTTAGTCTACCATTGCAAGTGGCTGGACTCGACCCAGCAGCTAAACGGTCCGCTTGGAATAGTTTCCCGAGAAATTTTGCATGGAATGTCTCATTACACACTCATATGTTTGCTTGTTTTCTTATCATCAGGAAAAATCATGGCAAAATATTTTTAAATTCTGAGATGTAGTATCAGTTTACCTACTTTTTGCAAGGAATAAATCAACTATTTTTAAAAGTTTTATCCATGGTCACATGAACAACATGGTGTGATGCTTTGACGTTTGGACCCATGATCATTCTTTTTGCAAACCGCACAGATAGCACTGCCTATGCAGTGATTGGATGGGCGATGAACGAACCTCTGTCACAGCAGTCATCATGACCCAACGAAATAATAAAGTGGTCGCAAATATTTGCACGTGCGTAGGTAGTCGCTGATTGGCTGCAAGCCCGCGATACACATTCCTCCTCGATACTCATTCCTTATATGCGTAATAAAATAGTTTCGTAAAATTCAAGTAAATGCTTGAAATATATAGCAGAAATTAAATATAAAATGTCAAATAAGTGTAAATTTATTTTACAAGCTATATGTCAAAACGAGAGGAGAGAGCAAAGAGAGGTCCCAAGTCTCGATGTAATGGCGCACCGCGTAACGTGTTTTGTTATTGTTAAGTGCAAATTTTTGAGTTGGGCAGTACAAATGAGCTTAAATGAGCGTGACTTTTGAATTATAGTGACGGAATCGTGTTTAAAATTAATGGAAATGTTAAAAAATCATTTTGTACATGTAAATGTTTAGATGTGTTTAAAATTCTGTGTATGTGATTCTGAACGCAATTTGACGAATGAGTGAATTTTCTGAAATGCATTTATCACTTAACCACTGAACAATCATCTCTATTACCGTTAACGTCTGAGAATGTAAAACACTCATGCAAAAAAAAGTGGCGAAATAAATTGTTAGCTTATACGTATTCAATCCATTACGCAAGAAGGATGTGTGACTTGCAATTGATAGACGATAGACACATTGTCAGATTCAGAATGAACGCTTTGTTTTCTTTTCCTGTAAATAGCGTCTTACTTTCGTGTTATATTAATAATATATTGCTGAGCTGTTGTTCCAACTTTTACCTACGATTAGTATTACGAAACTAATTGTGCTAGATCAGCACATACTTTTTCGCAGTCTATGAAACTAATAATTTTCAAAAATTTAGGGAGTTGAATGAGAATAAGACCTGTTCCATTTTCAAATGTCCTTTGTAATATCAGGATAAAAATGTAAAGAAAACATTGGAGCTGTTCTTGAAAATTTCTTTTATAATTGCATTAACGTCAAGCAGAATTTAAGCAAAAACTACTCGAAAAAAATTGTACATTATTTAAAGACATAGTTTTTAAAAGCAGATTTCATTTTTTTAAATCTATATTTTCAATGTGGTACTTTTGTGATGTTATTTTTTTAATTTTTGGAAATACAAAAAGTTGGCCGGAATTGATACTAAAACCAATATTCTTACCGTCCTTTGATACATATGAGTAAAAAATGTGAACAAAACAATTGGAGCTCTTATCTAAAAAACAATTGTTTAAAATTGTTTATATTTCATAAAAAATTACGCAAAAGCTACTCACATTTTCGAAAAACTTGTTCGTGACCTTATTTCAAGATCTGTCTTTGAACACAGATTTCATTAAGAAAAAGGAACCAGGACTCTCCCACCAGCGGGGCACCGCCCCAGCCGGGACAGGCTCTAAGCTCCCGACCGGTCTCCCGAAATATGTAGTAGTGTAGTGCATGTTAGTGTAAGTGTGTGTGTAAGGGGAGAGGATAGGACAAGGAAGAGAAAGAAAAGATCGCGCGCGGTCCGTGGCCCGTTTAGTAGGGTACTGCTCCGGCATTCGCCTGGCGTTGATCGGAGAAACCACGGAAAACTATCTATTAGAGCAGCCGGCCGCTAGAATTCTCCTTCAGACAGCGACTGAATTCCACGTAGCTGAAAAGCTAGTGTCGAAAATACTGCCGCCGTCGGGACTCGAACCTAGGACCTCCCAGTCAGGGGCGCTGCAGTGACATCAGTTGATGCACTGAGCTACCGCTGCCGGTAGGCTTCATGTTAATACTCAAAACATTCAAAATATCCTTTTCAAACTCGCAGGACGTTGAGCTTGTTCATATTGATCGAGGAGTATCCATTTGGAAAAAATCGTCAAAATGGTTTAAGCATTAGCGTTGTCGACAGACGGACTGACGGGCAAATGAAGAGACGAACATATCGACACACGTTTTTGTTGTCAATCGATTTTTCGGTACCAAAAATAGACAAAACATGGATTGTCACTATTCAGCATTTTAAAAGAAGTAATTTTCTACAAATCGGAACACGATTTATCCTCTTTGTCTTTTGCAGGGCCTGGTAATAACAGCTTTTTTGTCGACAAATGACCGATTTCCTGTGCACAATAAAAATATTTTCTCTTGTATGGAGTAAGGCGAGAAATCAACGTGTCATATGGAAGACAAAGCAGGCCTGAGCTTTTGTTGTACGCATAACTTTCGTATCTTTTATCGACAATAACTTTGGAAGTAACGTTTAGAAATAACGTGCTGTGTGATTGCAAATTTATTCTTATGCATGTTAAAATGTCAATCCCTGATTGTCAAGCAATTGTTCGTTTCTTTGGCACATCCTACGCATTCCGATATATAGAAGAGCATTATGCAACGAACAGATGAATTAGAGGTCGCTCGCGGCCTGCGGTGAAAGCGGAGCGTTGACAGCTGGTAAGAACCCAGCTCAGACCCCACGCGCTGCAGCAGAGGGATACACTACAGTATGCTTAACCCTTCGTTACTCGTGCGGAATACAATTGCTCACCACTCTGTTTGGGAAAGTTATTTTCCTTATTTTGGGGAGAATTGTGAAGTTGGTACTCACAGTCTGCCGTTCATGTTCAGACCTAATTGAACAATATGTACTATGTTCACTCTACTCGCACCGGCTCCCTGATGCACCTTCACTCTACTAGCTCAGTGCATCAACTAGTGTCACTGCAGCGCCTCTGACCGGGAGGTCCTAGGCTACACTCCCCACGGCGGCAGGATTTTCGACACTAGCTTTTCAGCTAGGTCGAATTCAGTCGCTGTCTGGAGCAGAATTCTAGCGTCCGACTGCTCTGATCGATAGTTTTCCGTGGTTTCTCCGATCAACACCAGGCGAATGCCGGAGCAGTACCCTACCAAACGGGCCACGGACCGCGCGCGATCTCTCCTTCCTCTTCCTTATCCTATCCTAATCCCTTACATACACACACTAACATTCACTACACTATCACATATGCCAGGAGACCGGTCGGACACTTAGAACTTGTCCCGGCTGGAGCGGTGCCCTACTGGTGGGAGATACCTGGTCGGGGAAAACACAGCTAGCCGACGGTAGGTCGCCGCCAGATGTCGCCATCCAGCGGGAGAAGATCACCGCCATCTCCCGAGGAAAAACACGCACTACACTTACGGGACTAATGACCTAAGCTGTTGACGTGCCCGGAATCACTAACCAACCAACCAACTCTACTCGCACAAGTATTTATGTAGAAAAGGCTGAAGTGTTCTTAGTCGTCGGTGGCGAACATGAGTACTCCACGCGAGTATTAATTGACGATTTTTTCAGTAAGTAAACAATATCATTTCTTTGAATTTGAAATGTATTTGAATTCGTTGAATCTAAGACATTAGTAACTGCTGATATATAGGCATCATGGCGGATTGCTACACTGATGAAACGGTTTGAACGCAATGATTGGAGAAAGAGTTGCAAATCCTTACGATTGATGGGAAATGGTGAAATCTCAAATCCCAGAACGAAGAACAAAACTGCCCATTATTCACACACATCTTAAGATCTTGAGGACTGTTGTTGTTAGGGGTGTTTCCTAAAGAAAAAGATATTACCCCTTCCCAAAACAAATTAAAATTGCCAGAGAATGTTGCAAAATAGCTGACAGAACCAAGAATGAATCCACGCGACGAACGGGTGCAAAATGCAATGAATGGACGTGTATTGAACACTCAACAAGTATTGTGTGTAACAATTGTAAATAATTTATTATTGTATATTTTTCATTGTGATTAAGTTCAGTTTTCTGTGTATGAACTGATTATTTCCTTCAATATTGGAGTAGTAGTGTTAATTCTCTAACTTTATGAAAAAGTGTTTTAAAAATGAGTACAAGATATATTATTTTGATATTAAATCATCCTTCAATAATAAAAATACAATAATTTGGTATTATCATATATAATTAACAAAATTAGACACAATAATATATAATTTTGTAAAAAAAAAGGCTTGGATCACATTTGTACTCCGCGCAAGTATCCGTGTCGTGCGGGCAGCGAACATCAGTTTTTATAACGTGGCGCGTCAATGCCTGTCTTCACGATGGAATATGTCACGGCTTTCCGAGTCTTTCTCGGTCGTGTCGCGCGATGTCGCATGATCGCGCATGACCGTGCAAGCAGTGCTTGATACGGTCACGATCATGCATTTAGCGAACGACCGAGAAAGACGTGAAAAGCCAAGTGACATATTCCATCGTGAAGAGAGGCGACGAGCCACGTTTTAAAAACCGAGGTATACATCCAGTACATTCTCTCGTGAGATAAAGAATAGAATGCCCCAAACAACCATTCTGACGGCTAGATTGTATTCAAGTATGTTCTTTTTTAACAATGAGTATAAGCATACTGAGATCACAAGACTTTTCATATAGTTATGAAGTGGATAATTTGTGAAATTATCGAAAAGTTTCATTGAACCAAAGTTCATTACTTTCAACAGTCAAGAATCGTGAAACTGACAGCTATCTCAAATTGCTGTCCGGTGCTTCTCTAGACCAGTATTGATTCAATTATTTTATCGACGTCCGAAAAATCGCGCATGCAATCTTCATTGAAAACTATTTCCTATAGTACATTTCCACGTATCTACAGTATTGTTATGTTTCAGCGCTACAGCAATGTAACAAAGCATTACTGTAGTTCTTTGATGATACCACAAAATCATCGAGTAAGGAGCATCCACAAATATTTCCTGCCATGTAGCTTCTAATTTTGATTGGATTAGTCAATTATTTTCTGTACTTAGCGACGTGCTAGATATCACGTTTCAGAACTGTAAGTGGCGTTTGGGCCGAAATATTCTCTATTGATTTTACAAGGTCCTCACGATGTTTCTGAAGGAGAATATTAGTTTCTGATCGAAATCGACAATCAGCAGACTTCATAATCATACTAAAAATATAAACTAGAAAAAATATTGGATACAGTAGAACTCGCTAATCCGAACCCCGTAAATCCAAAATTTCGAATAATCCCAACAATAATCGGAATGGAGGAGAAATAAACAAAATAAATAAAATGCTTATTTGTAGTGAAAAGGAAAGGATTTTATAATTACTGTTAAACTGAACGACTAATTATTGAAACAAGTTGGTGAAATGAAACGTTTATTGCACTAGTAACTACGATGTTTATGAAATGTTTATGTGGGAGTAATTTTCACTCAGAGGAACATGCAAAATCGGTAATCTTTTGCTGTAAGGAAGTGAATCTGCCTTATGATGCGATCGCTACGATTCGTTGCCATTTTCTCACATCTAACGCTACGTTGTATTTTGTCTGGTAATCTTAGAGATGTATTTGTATATATACGGTACATTTTTTCGGATAATCCGAACAGACCACACCCCTAATTTGTTCGGAATCTCTACTGCATACAAGTTCTAAAGAAAATCAACTGACACAAAGAGAGTTTGTTGATACAAAATTCAGAAAATTTTATGTAATATAATCTTAAAGGAAGGATTGAAAGACAAAATTCATTGCTTAAAAATTCAGCACTAAATGTTTCCAAATAACTTTGCAAAATGTGCTATGTGTAACTAACTTGTCAAAGCAATAATACGTCAACGAAACCCGCTCTACACTTCTCACTAGTTCTAATAATGACCCATAAAATACGGGTTTTGAGATAGATATCGCCTGTTACCTGGTAATTCAGCCTCGTTCAATTACGAGCAATAATGACGCGCAGCGCAGGAAAGAGACCTCCCTTTCCTCTCACATCTACAGAATTGATCGCAAGGCATGCTAGAAGACGCTTTTGCGCTGACTAGAGAATTATTATTATTAGCCTGGTTTAATCACATTAAGGGCAAAGGCCTCCTGCATGCAGGGTGGGTCGTGACTAAAGAATACTTCCATCTCAATTTGTAAGAATCAGTACACCTTGTACACCGGTTGTGTTTCTAACACAGGTTTGATTTTTTCCTAAAATGATCGAAGGATAAATAATCGATAAAAATATGTAAAGTTTCATCAAAATATAGTATAGCATTTTAGGGTATGCTTTCAGGGGATTCCCAGTTAAAGAAAAAAATATGTGAGACATTCAATTCAACTCACTGATGCAGTAATAGCTATCAATCTTTCCACAGAACTCAGAACATTTTGTTTATAGGCTTGCTAATGAAATTTATGTTTTATTTCAAATAAATAAATAAACTGTTATAAAAGAAAATCAAAGACATCTCTTGGCATTGAGAGTAACTGAAAAATCGGTAAATTCATTAAGTTTATTTAGGAAAAGTTTTGTAAAATGCAAGATCAATCTCGATAAAGTTTAGAATTGATTCGTATCCCGGAAAGTATCGAATTATTTATCACCTTTTTATTTTCTTTCCACGCTCAAAACAAGGTACAAAAAGTTAAAAATATGTAATAGAATGTAGTACAAGTGTATTGTAAATTGAATAACGTATTTTGATGTTTGTTTGAATAAATTGCATTAATTACTGAAGATGTCTTAAGTGCTACGCTTTGCAACGCCCCTCCTTATGTTCTTATGTGAAGTCCAGAAGGTCGGTGCCGGATCTCACCATCCATCGAGAGAGGAACACCGCCTCCACCCGGGCCAAAAATATTCCTCCATAGATTGGTTTTGTTGAATGATTAGTGATTTCGGGCGTGTGAACTGCTACATTTGTTTACTTGTTAATATTTATTGATACATTCCACTATTGTAAGTCAACTCATAAGAATGTGTTCTTGATTCATGCATTTTGAAAAGACGTTGATCTACTTTAATGGTTAGTGATTTCGGGCGTGTCAACTGCTGAGGTCATTAGTCCCGTAAGTGTAGTCCATTTTTTATCGCGGGAGGTGGTGGTTGTCTTCCCCCGCTGGATTGTGAGAACCTGAATCGACCTATCTTCCGGTTCGCGGGGTTTTCCCTAACAATGTATCTCCCACCAGCGATGCACCGCCCCAGCCAGGACAAGTTCTAAGCTCCTGTCTGGTCTCCCGGCATGTGTGGTACTCGTAGTATAGTGCATGTAAATATAAGTGTGGGTATGTGTGTGTAGGGGTGAATAGGTAAGATAAGGAATAGGAAGGAAAGATCGCGCGCAGACCGTGGCCCGTTTGTTAGTTCTGCTCCGGAATTCGCTTGGTATTGAAGTGAGAAAACACGGAAAACTACCAATCAGATCAGCCGACCGCTAGAACTCTTCTCCAGACAGTTCACTCCACTAACGGGACTAATGACCATAACAGTTGGCGAGCCCTGAGTCACAGAATAATCAATCAACTCCACCAAAGTCCCGCCTCTACGGTCCCGCCCCCAACCCCGTCACTATTACACATAGCGAGGTGCTAACCCGTTTCAAATTAAGCAGCCGCTACATAATTCCCCTCGCTGATACACTTATCGCGTCACAACAATATTTCTGGCTTATTACGCTCCCAATCTGAGAGTAAATCCCTGAATGCGACGTACGGTGAAGTGGCTTGAGATCTGTATGCAAGATCCGTGCTAAAACAGGTTAACTTTTTGTTTCCTTGCGCTAAGCGCAGCGACACATGCAAGCGCTGCCAAGGCCGCGTTGTTCAGCTACGCGAAGGAGGGAGGAGAAATGAGGCCAACGGAGAGGCAGTTCGGAGGGGTGGTTACACCTTCCGATGTGTTGAGAACTAGGATCACGGAGAGAAATATTGTCGCCAAATGCAATTGTGCTCGTATAAGAATGAAATGTGCTTGTTTTTGGTGAAATGTTCATACGTGTTTGAGAAACTGTACAAAACATATCACCCTTTTGTCACCATGATCCTTGTGTTAAAGTTCTTGAAATAAAAATGAACTTGGAAAGAATACATTGTCAAGAATTTCCACATTCCTAATTTCATTATTTCGAGCGAAAGTATCCTGGCTCTTTCAACTCTAATGATGTTACCGTTACAGTCGTATCCCAACTCCCACCCGATCTTATAGACTGCTGGGAAACTGTCCTGTGCGAGGGCAAAATCATTGGATTGATTGACAGTGTCCAGGCGCGTCAACTTCTAGGGTCATTAGTTTCATAAGTGTAGTGGATGTTTTTTCTAGGGAGATGGCAGTGCTCTTCCGGGATGGCGAGATCCGGTGCCGACCTACCGATGGACTTTTCCTCTACCAGGTATCTCCTACCAGCGGAGCATCTCCCTAGCCGGGACACGCTCTAAGCTCCCCACCGGTCTCCCGGTATGTGTGTGGTGTGGTAGTGTAGTGCATGTGTGTGTAAGGGGAAAGGATAGGACAAGGAAGAGGTAGAAAAGATTGCGCGCGGTCCGTGGCCCGTTTGTTAGGGTACTGCTCCGGCATTCGCCTGATGTAGATCGGAAAAAAACACAGAAAACTACCGATCAGAGCAGCCGATCCCTAGAATTCTCCCCAGATAGCGACTGAATTCGACCTAGCTGACAAGCTAGGGTCAAAAATCTTGCCACAGTCGGGACTCGAACCTCTGATCTCGCGGTCAGAGAGACCGTTGTGACATTAGTTGATACCTTGAGCTACGTCTCCCAGTATAAACTTATTGAAGGTCCCTTCGTTGTGCTTTCTGCTAATCGACCAATGATTCTCCAATACCGCTTTCTATTTAAACATTCGAAGTGTTCATAAAAATGTTTGCTGCATAGAAAAGGTATAAATCTTAAAGGCCGGTTTACACGGTACAGTTTTCGTGCAGATTGGACTTAGATAAAACGTGCAGTCCAGACTGCACGATTTCTGCATGAAAACGTTTGAGCATTTTCGTAATTTTTAATGCAGAAAGCTTACAGTTTGACTCAAACGTATCTAACGGCAGAATCGTTCACTCACGGATTTGTTTACCCGACGCGACTATAATCGGACATTTCGATTAGATGTGTGTAGGTGTGATGTGTTTCGATTAGATTTGTGTGATTCGTGATATTGTGATAAACTACCTCTTTCCCTATTTCTGCATTCCTATTTTCTTCTCTAAGCTGCTCATGGGTAATTAAAACTTAATATAGATCACAGCCAGAACGCATGCACAAAAATACCGCCACTGAGTTACTACCACCAAAAGTACTCGGACGGCGCAATTCAGTTGTCTCCCGGTACACCCACTAGCAGCGTTTTGAAGCGTTTCATACAGAATTCTTATTGAAAACATACAGACCGTATATGCGCAATTTTTGGCCTTCATACTTCTAGTTTGACACCTTGAAGTTTCTTTATAGAACCTGTATGAGAATCTACACGAAAACTGTAACGTGTATACCAGTAATAAGGGATGTGTGCGTTATATTTTGTATAAGAGTAAACGCGGTAAATAGTACATTACATAAAATTTCAGATGTTGACTTGCGAGATTTCCAACCAAGAATAAATAAAATAGTACATCGAAAACATGAGTAATGAAACCAGCAGTTGTGATTCCAACAAACCAACAACTTATTCCCCTCTTTGACATTCTTTTGGTGGAACTTCACCGGCTGTGGCTCTCGTCATGGTCGCCCTTGCTTTCAACCGCCTCTTTCTCGACGTCGCGTTTCTTCTGGCGGAGACGCTCCAAGGGGCCGAACGATCGGTGTCAGCCCTTTACGGGGAGAATGCGAACTTTTGATGAGATTTTTTATCAGAGGCCGAGCGCTGCTTTTTCATGACGGGAGGTCATCGCGGGTGTCGGGCCTTTTAGATTTGCTTAAAGCGCGCGGCGCGGGATGATGAAGGCAGCGGAAGGGCTGGAGGGCGAACGCGGCGGCGGGCGAAGGGAGGCCCAGAAGGGCCCAAGTAGTTGCTGGGACTTTTCTCATCTCGAGGCGGCAGCCGCCGTCGCTCGCGCTTCATTTAGCGCGAAAGAAGCGCCGCGTTACATAAACATAGCCTCATCACTGTCGGAATATCGACAGCCCCGCGCTCCCTCCCCCGGTGGGGGGCGGCGGGGACCGCGGGGGCGGGATGGCGTGGGCGGCGGGGGCGGGGTCGCTCGGCGCTTTGGAAGACGCTCGCCGCCCACCCCCGCCGCCCCCTGGGAACGCAGCGCTGCCGCCCCAGCCACGTCGACGACCCGGAACTGGCCTCGCTCCTGCCGACGTTGCTCTCACCAGGCGCAAGTGCACCATTATCCTGGCGTCGACTCTCCATATGCATCACCTCTGACAATACCTTCGCCTTTACCTCCACCCGTGCCGTTGTCAATCAAATCAAAGGTCCCGTTGCAGTGTGAAGCGGAATCTTTAGGGAAGTGTAAATTTCAGAACTGCGAACTCAGATTCTTACCCCATAGTTGTTTTAAAGTCATGAAACATCGTTTGCGTAACAAGAAACTATTAAGTATTGGTTGATATTAATAATTTTGCTGAACAAGAGCACCGTCGAAAACACATGAATCGAGTGTGGCCAATTTAAAATGAAATTTGTTATGCGATCTTGTTCTGTTCGTGAAAAAAAAATGAAAAAATAATTTGGAGAGGTTTTTGAGATTTTTTATATCTTTTATTGATTTCAAACAAAAATTACAAAAACAGTACTGTTTTTATTAAATGTACATAATTTTTTAAAGATCTGATTTTTAGAATATGTTATGTAAGACATAACTCTCTGTCTAAAATATTATACTTTTGCAATGTTCATAATTTTTAAATTTTCGAAAACACAGAAACTTCACCAAAAATGAGACCATCACCATTTTTATACCGTCTTCAGATGCTTACGAAGAGAAAATTCAATGAAAAAATGTGGAGCCGGTTTTGAGAAAAAATGTTTAAAAACAGTCTATATTTTTAACAAAATGATTTCGAGGAAATGAGACCTGCACCATTCTTTTAAGCACCCTTTCTGCTATCCAAGAACAAAGTTTAATGAAAGAATGTGAAGCCATTTTTTAGAAAATTGGAA
Organism: Teleogryllus occipitalis; assembly: GCA_011170035.1. Taxonomy (NCBI): domain Eukaryota; kingdom Metazoa; phylum Arthropoda; class Insecta; order Orthoptera; family Gryllidae; genus Teleogryllus; species Teleogryllus occipitalis. The sequence goes on from BLKR01006545.1 coordinate 18,582, forward strand.
AATGTAAATGAGGTTGCATGTAAAGTACCCCCAAAAATCATAATATCCGTTTCAAATTCAGAACGCCTGGAATCCATTTAAATAGACCGGCAAATATCAATTCTTGCGAAAATAAGTTGAACGGTTTTTGTGCTAGCGTGCACCACAGACAGACAGACTTACGGAGGGACGAACAGACTCATTTTGCCGCTAAAGTGTTTTTCAGTATCAATGATCCTAATACTGGATTCTGAATTGGAAAACATGGATTCTGAACACACAACGATTTAGAGGAAGTAATTTTCTTTTCACATGAATAACAATTATCCACGTTTTAATTACCAGGACTGAATGGTTCTTCTGTCGGAAAATTCATCGATTTCTAGCGCACGATTACAATACTCTCTCATCTTACGAAGTGAGGGCGACAAAGTAAAAATGCTCCATCGTGAATGAGTTTACTTCTGCTTTCAAAGCACCTTTTTATATCTACAAATTTAATCACTTTAAAAACTAACTTTCTAATATTATTTTTCACCTGTCGAAATATATTTTTCAAAAAGTCTTTTCTAGCATTGATTCAAACAGAATCAAATGCAAAACGCTGTATGACTAGCAATAAACATTAGAAACAATATAAAAGCAAAGGTATTGTTCGCCGGAAGTAAACATTATAAGTTTCAGCATTAAATTATTGTCGAGTAATATGAATGTGTTTTGTTTAACTTGTTTCATTTATCATAATAATTAGAACCACTTGTATATTTTTGCAAAATGTTTATTAACTTTTAATTAGAATAACGTCACTAATTGTGATCTAGGAATTTGAGAATTTTAGTCTCCATCGTTTGAATTAATTAACGTCGATACATAGAGCACTTGTTACACGAAATACGAGCCTCTACAACTTACAAGTACTTTCAATGTCTTGGACAATCCACTCCATTTTGGTTAGTGCCTTGATTGTTTTGCGCAAAGAGTAACCTAGTCTTTCCTGAAAAAATAAAATGTTAGAAAAATAAACTTACAGCGTTGGAGCTCCAGTGCATGGCCCCACTGTTTCTCAAAGAGCTTTTTGAGAGCTGTTTTGTATCTTGCGCTCTACCGAGCGAACATCCGCTGAATACTCTCAGTCCCAACATTCCTTGCCAATTTGCATCTTAAACTAAGAGCAGTCCTCCTCAGACCCTGGAGTGTATCAGTAATCGTGGCTAGATTGATTAGTAATTCGGGCGCAACAACTGCTGAGGTGATTAGTCCCGTAAGTCAAGAGCATTTTTATTGCTGGAGGTGGTGGGGTGATCTCCCGCTGGATTGCGAGATTCGGCGCTGACCTACCCGTCGGCTGGTAGGATTTTTCCCCAACAGGGTATCTCTCACCAGCGACGCACGGACCCAGCCGGGACCAACTGTAAGCCTCCGACCGATCTCCCTGCATGTGTGATATTGTGCTTGGTGTCTAAAAAAGGGATGAGGATAGGACAAGGAAGAGAAAGGATATACCGCGCGTGGCTCGTTTGTTAGGGCCACGGACTGCTCCGGCATGCTCCTGGTATTGATCGTACAAAAAACGGAAAACTAGAACTCTCCTCCAGAGAGTGTCTTAATAGCTAACTCGCTAGTGTCGAATATCCTGCAACCGTCGGGATTCGAACTCAAGGACCTCCCGGCTAGAGGCACTGCAGTGACATCAGTTGATGCCCTGAGCCACCTTTGGCGGTCCGAATACTCCCAGTCCTAACATTCCTCGCCAATTTGCATGCTAAAATAAGAGCCGCCCTCCTCAGACCCCGGCGTGTATCAGCAATCGTGGCACCAAACTACATCTATAACAGATGAGGCTCGCGGAGCTCCAGCGCTGCTGCCCTCGCCGCCAGGTTCGCTACTAACATGGAAATTAGGCGGCGCATCCCGCCCCCGCCTGCAGGGCGTCTCCGTCGGATTTGTATGCCAGGGGCGACGCGGGCGGTGGCGAAAGGGGCTGAGACGGCCAGCACGAAGCCGCTGCTGGCGTCTTCTTAGCAAACATCGCCGCAACTTCGCTGTTCCTCCTCCATCAAAAGCCAAATAAAAAGCGCTGAATTGCAAATTTTTTCCTCGGCGCAGAGGACCCCGCCCCCGCCCCTGGGGCGAGCGGGCGGGGCGAGCGGGCGGGGCGAGCGCTGAGCGCGAATGCGAGCGATCTCAAAGCCAGTGAAGGAGCCCTGGGCGTCTTCATTTGAACATGCAAATTAACACCGCTTCAAGCGGGGCTGTCGCGGGGAGTTGTTTCGTAAAACATGGTTGTTTGTATGATATCGATGTAATGGCTAATTCTTGATCAAAGACGGTACCTATTAATTTTTCGTCCCCTCAATTCGTTCCATTTCTTTTAGGAATATTTGGTTAACATTTACAATTCCGTTTCCTTTATTATTACATTTTAAGGTTACCAAAAGTACAGGATTTAGAATCTAGCTGAGAGGGTAGTGAATATCCTAGAAAAATCCATGTTAATCTGAATATTTTTTGGTTTTTACTATTTGGTGTCCGCTGAGTATAAGATACCTGGAATTCCATTACTTTGTACTAGTCTTACAAACCTTAGTAATCTTAGACTGGAATCGATAGATATCTAGGGATACAATTGCGATAGATTCTGATTCAGGCCTTCTGGTACTCAACCTAAGCCATGAATAGGTTGATCATACGTTCCGTTTTGAACGTAACTGTCCCATTTTTTTAGGTGTTTCCCGGTCGTCATTTTACGAATTTGTCCCGTTTTACGGAAATCTGTCCCATTTACGGTGTTTTACAGGAAAATTTTCCATAAAATCTAAGATTTCATCATCACAGAATTATTCTTTGAACAACAGTAGTGATAACTTTGAATTCTACTAAAATGTGTAGGTATTTTATTTTTAATAAGTACTTTTCTTGATATTATGGTTATGCAATTATATTTCATATGTTCAAGAAAACAGAATGTAAATTTAACTTCGTCTCGTTTTGGCAATCCCCATATCCCGTTTTTGTCTCAAGCCAAATGGTCTGGCTAGCCGTGATCAAAATACGTTTTCATTTCCTAACATCCCTTTCAGGTGGAAATGTTGAGAAGCAAGATTTCCTTGCAGCCGTAAGAACCTCTGCGACAAATGGTCACTGCTCCTGATTGTTCCATCTGCATTCCCTCTAATGTCAGCAATTTGTTCTGCCGTTAACGACTGAGTATGTATTGGTGTTGTTTTCGTATTTCAAAAATGTCTTTTTATGAACCTCGAATGTTTGCATTTTGGCACAACATCACATGCTTTTATTCGTCCCGAGTCCAACTGAGACGATGGCCACTGCTTGCTCGAGGTCCCTTAGAATCAAACCATTAGGATGGTTAGACGTCGATAAGATGGCAATAACTGGCTTTCTGATCATGTATGGCTTGGTAGACCACGGCACGTTTAAGTTCATTCTTTTTTTGTCCAAACATTTTTATTATCGGTTTCAATTGGTTTCCACAGGTGGCAACTTTGAGTTCACAGATTAGCCGTCCCTAGCATGATATTCCTATAGATGCAACCGTGTGTTGCGGGTGAGACGCTGCGCTTACAATCTTTGAAGTGCCTCTTCTGCCATCTTCAATGAGCAAAAGGTTTACTTCCTCTTCGCAGATGCCCTTGAGGTACTCCATTCGAGTACTTCGTTGTCTAACCTTTTAACTGACCTGTGTCTTAACCTTTTAACTGACCGTTGCCTGACCGTCGTCTGACGATGTGTTTTGCCAAAGAAAGCTTAACGTAGGTTGAGATGTTCGAGAACAAATAAACAATAAAATAATTGTAAGTTTCTAAAGTTCATTTATAATATAAATGAAACATTTACCGTACGAATATATGCCATTTTGTTCAGTCAAAGAACAATTTAAGAAACCTTTTTTCTCGTAAAATATTTAAAAAAAGAACGATTCTTATTTTCTCGTTTGTTACTTTTACTGTGCCTTGAAATTCCTTGCCTACACCTTGAAATTCCTTGCAAATGTATGTGATTGTGTACGGTACGTTCGACGCCGATTGTCGTAAGCATTTCGGCAAGAAAACAATGAGTGTTATTGGCCGTGATATCGGGGTTTTGATTCTGGTGTTGTATCAGAAATTTGCTTCATGTGCTGAAAGAACAGAGTGAGTGACCTTGGTGGATGAAACTCGTTCATGGTCTGCTCTGATCAGTGATTTTGCTGCGTTTACAGATCGATGTTTAAACAACTTATTACACAAACGTGAAAGTATTTACAACAGCATGTGGCAGATAAAAATAGTACCGCTGGAATTATACTCCCAGATTTAGCACAGATGTCTGAAGTGTTTTAGGACAGAAGTTGCAATATGATATTGCAATATATACCAATAATACGTAAAATCATGTGTTGTTGTACCGGACGTGCTTTTAAAGTAAGTACCTGCTTGGGGAAAAACTCATAAAAATTTGCTCTTCAAAACAAAAATTATTTTTACATGAGAGAGCATTTCTTAAACTATTTTTCTATATAGTTGTCACCATTATTCAGACATTTGTCACAGCGGAAAACAACTTTTCTATGGCCTCTTAATAGAAAGATGGCGCCAATGAAGACAGGCTCTTCTGAACACCGTTTTTGAACGTAAAGAATGTTATCCAAGACGAAAGTCTCCACCAACTTGTAATGATTTATGGTGAAAATGTAAAGAGTGATTAAATGATGAGAAATTGGGTTCGACAATTCATTGATAGACGAACCAATTTTCATTATGAAGCACGAAGTGGGCGATCTTTGTGGTCAATGACGGGTTGGTTGAAAACGTGAATGGAAACATTCGTCAAAACTGATTGTTCTCAAAAAGAAAGCTTTGTGATGAGTTTGTCACAAACCGCAGCACTGTTTTCGCAAGACAAGGTGTTCAGAAGTGGCTGTCTTCACTAGTGGTATCTTTCTATGAAAAGGCGATAGATAAGTTGGTTTCCCGCTATGACAAATGTCTGAACAATGGTAACTCTATGTAGAAAAATAATTTAAGAACTGCTATTTCTTCTAAAAATAAATTTTGTTCTGTAAAGCAAATTTTTGATTTTTTTTCAAAACGGTACTTACTTTAAAAACACGCATCGCACAGCAGCACATCTTTTTCGTATTATTGGCTTATATTGCAATATCATATTGCACTTCAGCCTTTTGCACTTTCTCATGCAAAAGTATTCGTGCCAAATTTGGGAGTGGGGCTGTAATCGTATGTCATTAGACGCAGAAAATGTGCTCCTTTTTGGGAATCGCAGACCGTTCCAATCCCCGTGCGACGACAGCTCGAAGGAGTGACGGAGGCTCGTCCAATCCCCGCCTCCGCTGCGTCGTGCGCCTGTACCCCACCCCACCCCCACCCGCGCCCCGCCCCCAGCGTACGTGCCCGCCCGCCGCTGGCCGTCGGCGGAGCGCTATGGGAACGAAACGGACTCGGCAATTTCTTTCAAATGTCATCTAATTAAGATGCGGCATCGCGCAGTTGAGCGGCCGCGGCCGCGCGTAATTGGCCTCTTTAGGCGATGCCCGCAGAGCGCGCCCCGCGCAGTGGCCCCGCTCGCGCGTCTGGGCGAGGCAAGGCTTAATAATAATAATAATAATAATAATAATAATAATAATAATAATAATAATAATAATGCCTGACACATGTGCACATACCGTAAAGGAGCAATGGAACGTCCGGGAGATCGAGACCATCCCCCTAGTTCTCTCAGCAACAGGAATCCTCCCGAAGACCTTGAAGTGTTCACTTGAGCGGTTATCCATTAATAAGAACATCATTATCAATCTACAAAAATCTGTGATTCTGAGTACTTGCTCTTTAGTGAGGAAATTTCTGGCAAATAATGAGGGGTTCTGAATTCATTGTTTATAATTTATTTTGATATGTATATAGTTTTTAGCATATATATATATATATATATATATATATATATATATATATATATATATGAATTCATTGTTTATAACTTATTTTGATATGTATATAGTTTATTTTAGATTTCTTACTCATCTTACTATTTTGTTATATTGTTTACATGAAGTAATTGATGGTTGTCATGCTTTGATAAAACATAATGTCTGTATGGGCGCCTTATATACCAGGAAAACTGTAAATTAAGAGAATAATAATAATAATAATAATAATAATAATAATAATAATAAAACAACCATATTATAAGTGCAAACCTGAGCAAGTAATCAGCAATGATCGAGCTCGAATTCTGTGGGATAGTGTAATCTTCACTGATCGAACAGTGGAAGCAAATAGACCAGATATTGTTCTGTTTGATAAAATATCCAAAACATCATGCATCATTGATGTTGCGGTTCCTACAGATGACCGGCTTGTCACAACTGTTGCTTAGAAAAAGAGGAAATACCAACCCCTGGCTGTTGAATTGAAGGACATGAATGGATTGCACGCAGTGGAAGTGCTTCCAGTAGTGGTCTCAGCGAATGGATTGGTCACCAAGGAATGGCAAGAGATCGCGAAGTTAGAATTGACTGAAAAGCATGTACGGACAAATCAGAAAGCCGTATTATTGGGAACAGCAAATATAGTCCGTAAATTCTTAAGCCTGACTTGACCGATATAAAACACAAAATATATTCTTGTGTCACTTTACGTGCAAACCATTGTTGCCTTGCGTGATTTTGAGAACCCTACACTACAGAAAATAGGAAATAATAATAATAATAATAATAATAATAATAATAATAATAATAATAATAATAATATTGTCTTCATTTGTGGCGAGGCTCAGGCCTTAAGGCCTACTCTTCCGCCTAACCACTTTAATTAATTTACAATTTTAAAAATTACAGTTGAGGCGTTCGGATGTAATTAAAACTGACATTTCATGTCGCAGAGGAAAAAAATCAACTTGTGACTACCATATACATTAATTTATCTGTGCGAGCCAAATGAATTTATTGTCATTTTTTGTTTATTCTTGGAAGTTTGCAAAATGGAAAGACATAATGTAAGGAACATTCTTAAAAAATGAGATAAAAAAAGACCTCCCGCTTATTCCACTTAGAATCAATAATTCAAAATTCGCAATTCGCAAATTCGCCAAGGCTTCACCTCGATTCAATGCCTCATTGGAAGAAACAGAAGAAAAGACATGCTCTAGAAAGTCTTCACATACAGAAAAATAAGACTATAAATTCAATGACAGAATCTAACACCTTTACCAAGTGTTACAACATAGTTCAAACTCTTAAAAATAATATGTAAATGTAAGGTTCAGAAACTAGTCACCAATAGGAGTTTGAGTTATTGTTTTATTCTCTTTGATATGCTCCCTCCATTTCACAGAGAAGAGGTTCAGTTGGTTACAACCTCTCACGGGTCCTACTCGAATGTAATGTAATAATGTTAATATTGTTTGAATATGTTTGTGATTTTATGAATTTTTATAATGCTTTTGAGGAGATGTACACTATACCTCTTGTATGTATGTAAGTAATCTTCTGTTTATTTTATATATTCATAGTTGTTGTAGTAACTTTTTAGTGTTGCATCTTAATGGTTTTTAGGTTATGTTAACGCCTGAAGATGGAGACTAGTGATCTCCCAAACGTTGTGATTAAGAAATTTGGTGTGGTTTTATAAAAGACTTATGTAAAATGTGAAGGATACGAGCTAATATAGTTGTCTATAATACAATGAAGCGTCATTTTTGTATTAAATTGATGCACAAATAGACAACTCGTATACCGTATAAGATCAATGCCTCATTGTACGTGGCCAGACACAGTCCGTCAGGCCAGCTCTTCCGTCTGACCACGCACATTTCGATATGCTCCTTTCACCATCTACCAGAGAAAGGTATTACTCGGGCGTCAAAACAAGGAATTTGAATTTAACTCAGAAACGTCTTTTAAGCGTGAGGATCTTCTACATGAAGTAAATATACAACATGGGATGGCAGTCTTTACTTTCCCTCCAATGAAAGGAGTCCGAGAAATTTTTTCTCCCTTAAAAATCCACGAATTTAAACACGCAAACGTGTAACAGCCAGATATACTAATCATTATACCACTGAAGCGGCTACATGCCACCGACGCGGCGGAAAAGGAAGGTACAATCATAGTAATTCGGGAATGAAAATCTAGTAATGATTAGGGGAAAGACGAGAATTCCCCAAGATCCTTTTGTAATTGAAAGAAGAAATTTGACTGAGCATAATAATGCAAAAGATGTATTGAATAATGCAAAAAATTATCTTTCTAATGCCAAGAAAAGGAATAAAGAAGAAACTTGAAAATAATTTGAACAATATTGACCAACTTTTTATACTGAGCCAAACCGAAGAAGATTGGTATAATTGAAAATTATGAAAATGAAGAAAGGAAAAGGAAAAGAAAATTAGAAGAGGAAAGACAATTTGAAAATTTTTGAAATTGCCGCCGCTCCGTCTTGTTGAGATTCCAATATCATTATCTGAAGATGTAGACAAAATAGTTTTCTAATTGAAATGAAAGCATCAAAAGTCTTGCCTTCTTTGAGATAGTGCTCCAACTTGGGCTATTTAAGGCGAGGTTCGAAATATTTTTTACCCATAAATTAGCGGTTGTTCTGATTGGAGGCCAAGTATGTGCAAGAGAATCTGTTTTTTTCCTCCAGTAAGAGCAGAACTATCTGGTCACAATACACAACAGACTATTTATTTTAAAATTGTGTATTCGTCAATTACGTCTAAAGAAAAGTAGACAGCGAGCTGAATCTATAAAATCTGAACTGAATAATGGCATCCTGCAGGTTCTGACTGTTCATTGGTTGGAAAACTGTTACCAGAATTAAATGCCAGAATATCTAAAGAAGCAAGGGTTCCCATAGTTGAGGAGAAGAGCACTTCATCGGCGTTTAAAAAGTACCTTCTGGTAATGAGTAAACGCAGGCTATTTGGTCTGCTCATGAAAACTATGTAGAAATTGTGTATTGTGATACACCTACCTTAAATGCTGATCGCTGTAATGACATGAGTCATTCTTGAGCAAAGTTCAAGGGAGGGGGTATTGTTTTCTTCCCTGCTGTAATTATATTTACGAATTAATTTAGGTATTTGAATGCGCAATATAGGTGGCAGGCAACTCTGGTATTCCTCTTTTCCGCCACTTAGAAGAAAATATAAGTAGTAAGTAAAAGTAATTAGTAGTATTATTGGAGTGTTAGTAATATTGAAGGAGTTAGTAGTCCCATCGAGGAGCATTTCAAAACGAATGATATTTAAAAAACGTTCATCACGAGATTTTCTAGACAATGTAGGATTTTCATGCACGTATAAAGAGCAAAACAATTGTTGTGCTATGTACAGAATCATATAAACCCTTACCTGATTGTAAATAAGAAACACTGAAGAGAAAATATCCGCAATAATAAGTGAACATTGAAATCTATTCAGTTAATTACGTAAGTAAATAAAATATTATCGTGTACATTATAAATGCCAACCATTATTATGTTCCTCTGATTCATCGAGCGATTTCTAATATTTCAATTTTGAGCTCAAGTCGGCCCTGGTCAATGTCAATCTATTAGCAAGAACTATGGTTTACGAATTAGTCTTATCTAATGCAAAAATTGTAGGGGTTATGGCAAAACTTTCGAACATTTTTTGTTCTATGTAAGGGACACCCAGAAAGAGGAAGAGATACAATTCTTTACGTATCAAGTATATCAAATAAGTTCATGTTGTATAACACATGTGAATAACAAATATTTGCTGGCGGGTGACCTCTTCCTTAGAATCTTGCACTCGCCTGACATCGGCTGTGTCGTAAGCAACTGACGCACTGAGTATGCGAATTCAGTCGGAACACGCAGTATGAGAATAGGCGTAAACACACAATCAAACATTTGCATTTTTCATTAAAAATCGAAAATGTTTCATTGTTTCTGTATTTTATCCGAGTTCTTGGGTTTCTAAGAAAACCATAGACACATCTCAAAAGGTCGGAGGCTTCATAGTTTTCAGTAATAATAGATTACAGCGCGCAGTAATATAGATAACAAATCAGACTCTTCAAAACTGTTTCCACGCGGTAGGTATTATCTGCGCTCGTTTTCTTGAGCCCTCACTTGGCTAGTTGCGAGAGGAGTGAGGAGTTTGGTTATTTTGACAAAACGAATTTCATTTCAAATTTGTAGTTCGTTTTTTGATGCAAAATAGTTTCTATTACTCGAGAGCGAACATTTCTGGTGATGAGATTTTGTGTACAACGTTCGTTGCTATCATGTATTCTTAATTCAACGAATGTTGGCAAAGGAGTGGGGGTAGGTATTCCGGGGCTCAAGAAATGGTGCGCGTATAACACTAAAGAAGGGAGCGGTGTGTGCCCTCTTAGATTGATTGATTTTTTCGTGTTTCCGGGCGCGTCAATTGCTTCAGTCATTAGTCCCGTTAGTGCCGTAGTGCATTAGTCCCGTAGTGCATGTTTTTTTTTCTCCAGAGATGGCAGTGATCTTCCCCCGCCGGATGGAGACATGCGGCGCCGACCTACCGTCGGCTAGTGGGGTCTCCCCTAACCAGGACTCTCCCACCAGCGAGGCACCGCCCCAGCCGGGACTAGCTCTAAGCTCTCGACCGGTCTCCCGGAATATGTCGTGTAGTGATTGTTAGTGTAAGTTTGTGTGTGTAATGCGAGAGGATAGGACAAGGAAGAGGAAGGACAGATCGTGCGCGGTCCGTGGCCCGTTTGTTAGGGTACTACTCCGGCATTCGCCTGGTGCTGATCGAAGAAACCTCGGAAAACTACCGATCAGAGCAGCCGGCCGCTAGAATTCTCCTCCAGACAGCAACTGAATTCGACCTAGCTGAAAAGCTAGTATCGAAAATCCTGCCGTCGTCCGGAATCGAACCTAGGACCTCCCGGTCAGAGGCGCTGCAGTGACATCAGTTGATGCACTGAGCTACCGCTCCCGGTTGCCCTCTTAGAACTGGGTTTGGAGCCACTGTGCGACTCTCGTAACACAGCACGTCCTGCGCTGCGCAGCCCTCTTATTTGTGCATTAAGTGGAAATGGGCAGGAGGCCGTTTATTGCGAGGGCAATACTAACTTATTACGAGCGAATTACACTCTTTGCCGTGTTTGTGCGCGGGCGGCCGGGACCCACGCCGCCATCTTCCCACTCGTTTGGTGTAAGCACGCTCTTCCACATGGAGATAGAAGGTAATACCGCAATTTGTGTGTTATTACGACTTACGTTGCTGCGTGAGTAATGATATTTGAAAATTAAATGCGCTGTTACTCTCTCTGTGTTCGGGAAGCGTGGTATTCGTTTCTGGGTTTGAAATGCACGTGGAGTGAAATTATGGTTTGGAAGAAGTTTTGATGCTCATGAAGGAAATTATTTTATAAACATTTCTCGCTCACTTCATGATACGGCAGTTCCTAAAGCAATATCAGTTTGTGTTTAATACTCTGAAAGTACTGAAAAGGAAAGTTTTATGAATAGCAATTACCAAAAATGTTCCGACTCAAAATAGCATAAATACTAGCTGCTTTTATTATTCTCTTACGAACTGCAATATAGGAATATCAATAATATCAATAATAATAATAATAATAATAATAATAATAATAATAATTAATACCGCATCGATCATCAACAATACTGTTTATTGTATTATAATATGTTTATGTGTATATAACATAATATGTATTATGAATATAATCTGTATTATGTAATGTTGTTGTGATCGTCCATATTTCAACTCGAAATTAAGGAAAAATTACGATTTTCAGAAAAGTATACATGGAATTATTTAAAGATCTGTCATCAACTTTTGCAACTTTTTAAAATTCACGCGTTTCAATGGAAAACGTACCAGCACCATTTTTGTAAATGTAAATTGCTCTATTCGAATAAAAAAGATACAGAAAAAATGTGGAGCAATTTTTAGAAAATTTTCAAAATGTAGTACGTATTTACAAACAGAGCTCCAGAAATTAAAATATCCGTTTTAAATTTGAGGGTCTATAACAACAAAATCGTTCAGGTAAAAACCAATAATAGTGAAAATGCTGTTTACTGTTTGAAGACTAGACGCTAGTAGTTCACATGATACACGGCTGGAAAGGCAAGCGGGAATACGGATTGACGGATAGCTAGACAAACAGACGGACAGAATTATGTGAAAAAAATGCATTTTCCGTGTCAAAAAGCCACAAACCGTAGATTCTGGCTACACTTGTATTCGTGAAAATAATTTTCTGCATATAGGAATAACATCACAAGCACACACAAAAAAAGTTGTCAGACCCAAAGACTTGGCACATGTTTCTCTATGTATGTCAACGCGCTGAATCCAAATATGAAGCCAGAATTTGCCAAAAGCCAGAATCTTAAATGTGTCTTCAGTTTAGGATTCAGCGCGTCGACATACATAGAGAAACTTATGTCAAGTCTTCGGTCTGACAAAACCCCACGAAAACAAAAAATACAATTTCACTGGGGATTTTCGCGATTTAAAATAACGGAGGGTAGTGGCGCAATTCTGGCTTCAAATTCGGATTCAGCGCGTCGAAGTACATACAGAAACATGCGTCAAGTCTTTGGGTCTAATAACTTTGTGTGTGTGTGTGCCTGTGTAATTATCCAATTTTTCGATATCAAGACTGTATTACGACTGCATATAGTAATATTTACTAAACAGGTCGCAGTGCGCGTTACTAAACCATTCGTCCTGTAAACTGATGCGTATATAGTAATATTCAGCACACGGGTCACGTAAATATTAATTTTAATATTAAATGAGAGTTTTTGTTGAAGTTCGTTTTATGCTTAATTTTTGCGAAATTACGTTTTAATGCACCTTTCAAACCTGGCCATGGTTCTGCTGTAAGAACCAAGTACAAATGAAAACACACATCATAGGTTTGGGTTGCTCATCTAGTATTAGTACTTATAATCTTAACCTATGAACTACAAGCTAATATTTGATGACTTTATAATTTCGACTTACCTTCGAAAACTGCAATATATTCAGAGAATCCCCAAATCTTAAGTAGATCCGAGACACTATTTATTATATGTGCCATTATGTTAAAGTAAAACTATAATATAACACAAAGACAGAATCCTCACTGTTCACGAACACACCAGCTGGGCTCCACCAGGAAGAGTAATGAATGAAGAGAACTTCTCATTGAGAAGGGATGAGAAGGAAACGAGGCTCTAAAGATTCTTCCGCTGCACGTGCTGTATGTTCAACCATTCCAATTGATTAGATTTATGAAAACGCGGGAAAGCTGAGAGAGCTGCACAGCCTCGATGCTAACGCCCCTATGCTTGCCTCCTGTACTTTGAATTTACTAAACAGCGTTTAGTGACTGTGATGACACGAGATGTAAAAATCACAGAATAGTTTCGTCTACGAAACACGCATAGTAAAAGTGAACATTCAATTTGTACATTCACTCACGATTTTGAATTGTCTGATGTACTAAACGAAACCAAAGCCTGTTTAGTAAATTTGACCTCACGAATAATTGTATTTACTGTATGAATGCTTACTAAACATGTATTGTTCACTACCATAACATTTCTCTCCGTGTACCGTACTTTATGGAAGCTACCTCTACCGTTGTCTTTTATTTTGAGATTTTCTGAAATCCCAATACTATTAAATTACGTCCTTAATAATTGTTCTATAAGACAATTACACAAATCACTAACTTCTGGATCATTATCACACTCCATTATCAGAAAAATTTGAGGGAAGCGTAACTTACGAATGACCAGAGAAGGGCTGTTCACAATATTTTGTGGTGCCTACCGATCATCCTGACGCGCATCCTCCCCTCTCCCCGCCCATGAAACATGAGGAGCCCTAGGTTATCGCTATTGGCATGCGGTTGCTTCGCCCGCGCTAGCGAATTCTCTGGACAGCATTAAGAACTGTATGAAACTTCTCACTCTATCGCACATCATAGCACTTACGGATGCTGAAGACTGACTGGCCCACAATAACAAAACAGTTATTCTTTCGCATCAGTTTTAAAGCTTTCAAAATCTCAATAACTTTTTAGAGGATATCCAAACATATGAAATATTTATCATACACTTCGAATTACTAGGTATACCGGCGGTATACGCGGTGTATCGGAGAATTAGACACTGTGCTTACCACATATTAAACTCCTAAAAACGAAAAAATTCTCCACGTACGTGCCATTCCAGTTCAATCCACCTCGCGTGTCCGTGCGTTTTCAAATCGAAGCAGCGAGTGTGAGGTGGACCCAGTACCTGACTTTGATTCATATGCGCCCTAGGCTGTCAAATGTTTTAGCGCCCTATTAATTTGCTCTTTTAAACATTAAATCTATTTATAATACTTTGAATAAAAAAATATTGTTGTATGATATTTGTAACCGACGCAAATATTGTGTACGTATGAATAATTGATTATACGTATTCGTATAAATAATTCTCACCAAGATATTGATTTAATAAATATACAATATTTTTTAATTCATTTTATCTGTACATATCAATGTATATAGTTTTGATTAATTAACACGTTCTTTTGTTATAAATATTGAAAGAAATACTTCTTTAAAAAACATTCAAAAGTTTGCCTTATGAAATTTTGAATTTGGTGAAATTCGTTCGCCCCCAAAAATTGCACGCTCCAGGCTGCAGCCTACTCAGCCTGTTCGGTAGTCTGGCACTGGGTGGACCGCCGTATGGCTGGTGGATGGCGGAGGCCAGGGCGGCACAAGCCGGCCATCCCACCGCGCCGAGGCGACGTGGCCCGCAATCGGTCCCGCGATCGGCCGGCGCGGCGCGGCGCGGGGCGGGGCGTGGGGTGGGGGGCGGCGTCGGCGCGGCGGGGAGCGGGCGGCTAAAAGACGCGCGCTTGTTATTCATGGCCTGGGAATAGAGGGAGCGCGCCGCGCGCCGCCGGGCGATCGGCGTCGCCGCCGCCGCCGCCGCGCGCTTTGCTCGCCCGCGCGACGTCGCGCGCCGCGATTGGCCGAGGGAGCCGCCCGCCTCCCTCCGCCCCCTCCTCCTCTTCCCGCTGCGGGCGACCGCTCGCCCGGAATCGCGCCGCGGCCACGCAATCGCCGCCGCCCCCCTCCGCCCGCCCACCCGCCCACCGGCCCAGCCACTTCCCACGGCCGAATCCCGCGCACGGGCCGCGCCCGTCTCGCGCCTTTGGCTCCTCTACACTACTCGCAACGTACGAGCGACTCTGACAGCAACTGCACATTACCACGCACATGGCACTACCTATAATATGCGCACGTTTTCTTGATTGATTGATTGATTTTTTCGTGTTTCCGGGCGCGTCAACTGGTTTGGTCATTAGTCCCGTTAGTGTAGTGCATGTTTTTACCCCGGGAGATGGCGGTGATCTTCCCCCGCTGGATGGTCAGATCCGGCGCCGACCTACCGTCGACTAGTGGGGTTTCCCCCTAACCAGGACTCTCCCACCAGCGGGGTACCGCCCCAGCCGGGACAAGCTTTAAGCTCCCGACCGGTCTTCCGGAATATGTGGTAGTGTAGTGCATGTTAGTGTAAGTGTGTGTGTAAGGGGAAAGGATAGGACAAGGAAGAGGAAGGACAGACCGCGTGCGGTCCGTGGCCCGTTTGGTAGGATACTCCTCCGGCATTCGCCTGGTGTTGATCGGAGAATCTACGGAAAACTACCGATCAGACCAGCCGGCCGCTAGAATTCTCCTCCAGACAGCGACTGAATTCGACCTAGCTGAAAAGCTAGTGTCGAAAATCCTGCCGCCGAATTCGACGGCTTCATAGCGAATTCAGTCCCTATCTGGAGAAGAATTCTAGTGGCCAGCTGCTCTGATCGGTAGTTTTCAGTAGTTTCTCCGATCAACACCAGGCGAACGGTGGAGGAGCACCCTAACAAACGGTCCACAGACCACGTGCGATCTTTCCTTCCCCCTTCCTTGTCCTATAGTCACCCCTTACTTGCACATATTTACACTGATATGCATTACACTACTACACTTCTCATGAGACCACTCGGGAGCTTAGAGCTTGTCCCGGCTTGGGCGGTGCCCCGCTGGTGGGAGAAACCCTTCTGGGGAAAACTCCGCCAGCCGAAGCTAGGTCAGCGTCGGATCTCGTCATCCAGTGGTGGAAGATCACCGCCACCTCTCGAGAAAAAAAAGCATGCACTACACTCACGGATCTAATGACTTTGGCTGTTGACGCGCCCGGAATCACTAATCAATCAATAATCAGTTTGGTTTGTATTCGGTGCGGGATGTGAAACTGCTGGCAATGGAATCCATGAGCCACCAAAGTACACTACCTCTCCCACATTAAATACCTCTAACATGCCACGAGAAACCTTCAAAAAGTTGTTCAACAACATTCCTCTTCTCCCAACTCACTCATCACACACCCTATACTTACTTTAAGCGCCAAACATGAATAATACAACTGTATCTGGATATCGAAATGGATATGCGCAATCTCTGAAAATCTTCCCTCTCACACAACCAGCTGTAGCCATGGCCCTTAATATTCAATATCCCTGTTGAATGTATATCTTATTCACAAAACCTAATTCAGCAGTTACTGTCTAATATTGAATCAAATGTATTCTCTCCTGCAAATGTTTACCAACGCTCATAGCATGACACCTTACATTATTCTTAAATATCTTTCAAACTCATTTCACAGACAGCTGGTAATCAACATCTATTCCACTTGGAAAAACATCTTCAAGCTTCTCTAGAATTAACATGCCTTCCCACGTTGTCATTCCTCTCCCCTAAAACTCCACTTCAAGCCAACCTGAAGATCATACCGCACTAAAATACAAATATGATTCGCAGGAGATTGGGTTAATGTAAAGGACAAGGAATGTTGCATATATTTCTTTTGTGTTAGTCTGAAAACATCACCTGCAAAAAGCCTTACATTATTCACAAAGCACAAAATAAGATTGTGATTTTCGAACTGAAGTATATTTGTAATCTCACGAAACTCGAATGATGGTAACTCATAGATATTACTGATATTTGTCAGATTTATTGCATTGAGTTTCTGGATTATAAGCTTTCTCTCGTAATGCATGTCACATTGAGGGCCGGTTTCACCAAAAGAAGAGAATGGGTTTACTCTGGAGTAAATCATCTTTACGCGAGAGTATCTTCTTGGAGCGTTTCACCAACACTTTACTCGAGTGTAAGTCGCTTACAAGAGAGTAAATTTGAGAGTAACTTTACACGGTCCGTCGAGTAAAGTGCAGAGTAAGCTCAGTTTTCAACGTGCGTGTACTTCTGACGTGTTGTTATGGCTCGACAATTGCGAATGATGTTATTTGAATATGATTCCGGCGGTGATTCCTAATGTATCCTATAACTAAACAAGCTACAATACCCACAAAGGCCTTTCTTTCATCTTACAAATGTGCCTACCGCATAGCGAAGAGCAAGAAACCTCACATCATTGCTGAAGAGCTCATTTTACCAGCTGCTTTATATATGGTGTCTATTATGATAGGTGAGTCTGCTGCCAAGTAACTGGTAAAAGTGTGAATCTTTAGTAGACCTACATTAACCCTTATATTTGAAACTTATTGTTACCAGGGGAGCCGCGGAAAGTTTCGTTTAGGTCAAAGGAGCCGTGAACGAAAGAATTTTTAAAACCCCTGGACTAAGCAACCAGTGATACTTTCAAGAACTTACACCTTACAATTATATTCCCTTTCAATCCGCAAGTTGTCAAGTTGAGATTTATTGAAGAATTTGTATTTTGGGAATAATTTCTGAACAATGACAGACAGGCAGCACGCAAACAGATAGATAGGCGGTGAGAGTCAGGGAGAGGTTTTTGAAAAGAACCACTTTTTCGGTATCAGTAATCTCAAAACGCGTAATTCTATTAAATATAAAATTCTCGTCGAATTAGGGTTCTGCAACAATGGTAGTCATGTTGCCGGAAACGGTACGCCGAGGTCAATTCCATTCACTGCGCACAGCAACCGGTTTAAACTTTTACCCGTCTTCCCAGTGGCATAAATCAAGTTTTGAAGAAAGAAAAAAAACGCACAGCTATCAAAACCTTCACCACGGAACACGACATCCACCCAGCATAATGTCCAGCTATCGCTGAAAGCCAGACACGAAGGTGAAGTCTTCCCGTTCTCACACAACCGAATTCAAATCACAATCACATTCACATGGAATTCCAGTAACGCCCCCGCCTTGCTAGCTGGTTCGTCCTTTCATCGCCTGACTCAAAGGCAGCTTGCCCTCGCGTGCTGCCGCATGATATTAGTGGCACGCGGGAAACGCGTGACATTTGTCCTGGGCGTTCGCGATGAGATCGGAGAGGGAGTGGGGGTGAGATGTTAGTAGGGACGGCAAACGGCCATGTATTCTCATGTTACTACAGTCGACTCCGGTTATAGTGAACTTAAGTCAACATGGATAAGAGCCAATTTATTGCTTATTTATCCTTGAAAATAGATTTTATTACATGGGAGGGTTGTTGTTGTTGTTGTTGTTTTTAATTTAAGTAGTGTATGACTTAGTGTATGGATCACAGAATTTTGAAAATGTGCACACAATTCATTTTTCCCCATAGCACGTCATACGCAGTTTGAACTGTTTTTTTTTTACGTAAAATAAATAATAATAATAATAATAATAATAATAATAATAATAATAATAATGATAATAATAAAAAGTCACTGGTCTCGTTTCACTTACATTACTAATATGCATAAGACGATTTCGTTAAAGTGAATCTGAACCTCGGCTTTAGTGAACGTAGAAAATACAACGTCCTGGAACAGTAATTTTTAAAAACATATTTTTTAGAATATACTATTAGAAATGCAATGTAGGACAATAACTATTAAATGTGATATCAGTTTACAGCTGGCCAATGATACATACGAAAGAAAATACGAACTACTTTGCTTGCTATCGATTTTGAATGTGTATTTATTTATTCAAAACTGAAAATTTCGTAAATACATGTGTGTTTAATGTATATTTTGATTGATATGTTTACATGTTACAAAACTCTTAGAATTAAGGAAACAAAATTAGGAAAATACTCAAATGCGGTAATGATATAGACTGCGGAGGCAAGGAAACGGCATGCTTTAACTGCCTGTATGAGTTTTAAAATTGAAAGTAAACTATTAGTTCAAATGACTACCTGGAGCATGGACTGTGTAGCATGTAGAGTGTATCATGTAGTATAACTCGATGTAATATGGATAGTGCAAAAGAAATACATACTCGTAAAACATAAGCTCTTACATTAGATGAATGGATTAGCTTAGATGCTGGGAACTGTACTCACAAATAATTCCCAAATACTAATACCCGAAAATTTCTAATAAAACCTCTTATATAACGTATGCAATAACAAAATTGGCTTTAATATAATTTTGAACCGGAATGCTTTGTTCCTATTACTTTTTGTTGCATTTTTTTTATTTTACTCTCATCTACCTTCCATCTACTGTACTTAAGTAAATTAAAATGCACGTAGGGACATCATAATGCACAACATCCTCGCTAATTTTTATGAGCATTTCCCTTCGTTGAAAATCATTTTTATTCGATTCACTCAATAGGGACAAGATTATACCATTAATGCGGTTAACTGTTTCAATGCAACAGTGCAAAGCTTCCAATATTTACAAGTTTTTATAAGTTTCACAAGATTCCAAAAGTTCACTCAAATGAATTACATTACCCGCAGGAAAGCCGTAGAGACGAGAAATGATCGTGCAAGCACGTTTGCGGAAACGTCATTGAACGTCTCTCGAAGGAATCTCGATGTAGTTTGCACTCCGACGCGAATGGTGAATTTTGAGGTCGACAACAGCGAATGTAACGGTTTGCATTAACATAAGCTGCGGCAGGTGTTGCGCTGTGAGCAGAGCGTCTTGACGCTTCCCACTCCGCCATCCGACCTTCCGCCCTCTCATCAACGCCGCCCGCCACAGCCCTCTGACATTACAACGCCCCGGAGCGGAGCGCATTGGTCTCGATAAAACAAAACGCTAGCAGCACTCATAACAAAACCACAATCGGTAGACGAAAGGGAAGTAGCATAATTCATATGTTCCCATGGTTCTTAATAAAACTAGTAGTGTTACAATATATAACAGACTTTAAGGTATTAATTGAAACTGTTGCGTAAAATTTTAATAGTTATTTTATAACGTTTGTTTATTTACATACTAATCGAGAGAAATCATTCGATGTGTCTCGGTCTCCTGGTGGGCGACTGATAATTTCTTAGCGTATCCGTTTAGAAAATTTCGAGAATTATTTATTTATTTATTTATTTATTTATTTATTTATTTATTTATTTATTTATTTATTTATTTATTTATTTATTTATTTATTTATTTATTTATTTATTTATTTATTTATTTATTTATTTATTTATTTATTTATTTATTTATTTATTTATTCCCTTTTAGGCAAATAAAACGTCTGTTGTATAATTTAGGGTACCTACCACAGTGATCAGTAGGAAGTTTTTGCACGGCATGGCGTTCAGCAATCGACTGCAATGTCGATCTTCTGCGCATGAGCAGATGCACAAAAGTGATGCATCACTCGAAGAGCGCATGCGCGGAATATCGTTAGTGCTGTCGTTTGTTGTAATGCTTCGCCGTGCAAAAACTCCCTAATAATGAAGACTGCAACTGAGCGTGCACAGAAGATCGATATTGCTGTCGATTGTTGTAACGCTTCACCGTGCAAAAACCCCCTAACACGGATAGCTCATTCGATTCCTCTCGATCAGCAAAACCGATTGGCACAATTCTTAGCCGGGGCTCCCTCTAGGATATTCTGGAAGCATTCTAGTAAAATACTTTAATTGATGATTTCAGGGCACGTACGAATACTTTAATGATATACTGAACTCTTTTTTCGACTTTTATGAATTATTACATGATTCATTACATTGACGATAACTAAACCTAACTTTGTTACGAAACAAAACTATAAACAAGTATTTTAATCGCTACTTCTTCATGTGACTTTTCTATGACTCAAATTAGTCGTGTAGGGCAACTGTAATGTGTTAAAAAATAGTTTTTTTTTTGTTTATGAAATTTTATGCACTTTTTAATATCGTTTGTGCCCGAACTAATTTTCCTGCACGTCACGCGCACTCGTAACCATACCGCTCGTGCGCGTAGGTGCATTGTTGGAGCTATCTAGATATTTTTACGTTCTCATATACGTACGGAGTAATATACGTAGAATAGAGAAAGTTATGTAATGCTGCACGAAAAAATGGCGGATTTTCGACGTTTTTCATTGCCGGGCCCTGGAAACAAGAAACTGGATAAATATAGTGGCTAAATTAAAAGAAAAAAATCTCTAGCACATGGTGTAGCCAGAATCCCAGTTTTGAGGGTTCATGATGCTTAACACCAATTGAAAGCAAAACGTCCGTCCGTCTATGAACACTACTTGCGCCTAAACCATGCGTAGGATTTTTTCCACATTGAAGAAACACTTGTCGATCAAGCTCCAGTTGAAGCTTTGAAATTTTGAAAAACATTCTTTAAAATTTGGGGGTTCTTTACACATTTTCAAAATTTTCTCAAAAATGGCTCCAAAAGTTTTTCTTTAAATTTCTTGTAAGAATAGAGTAAAATACACTTATAAAGGTGGCATATATTCGATTTTCACGGTACATTCTGAATTTTCGCGAATTGCAAAAGTTTGAATTTTTTCGGCGTCTTCGTGCAACTACATATTTGAAGAAAGATCTTTCCTACAAACAAAATGTATTGTTCACAAATAGTTCTTTTGTTAAGGTCATGTAGATTTTTTGAAAGTTTTGGTCGTTTTCGTGCAATATTGCGTGCATTTGCAATTTTAAAAAATAACAACAAAAAAAGATTTTCCAAAAAATGGGTCCGAATTTTTTCTTTAAAGTGTTGGTAGGGGTTGTGCCAAACATACTTTATACGTTGACATAAACGTCATATTGCTCTATTCTTTTGTTGTTGTTTTTTTCAAAAATTACAAAAATGTAATTTTTTTGACTTGTCTCTCAAGTCGGCAATATTTACACTAGAGGCGATTTCTTCATATTATTGTATATACGGGTACTTGTGCATTAAATAATAGCATATAAAGTTTATCGAAAACTCAACAGTTTTCAGTGAAAATAAGCTCAAAATTCCGCATTTTCAGAAACGCTCAAACGCCATTTTCGTAAAAATGTCTCCAAATTTTTCTTAACACTTTTCTAATGGATTTTTGCAGTTTTGTATTTAGCACTGTTTAATATGACGTTAAGTCCGTTTGGGGAATTCTTTTGTTGTTGTTTTTTTTTCAAAAATTACACATTTAATATGCAAATTTTCATCGATTTGTATACATTACTACACTTGTGAATGGAAGTGATTCAAATGACTTTTTTCGAAAACTCAATATGTTACTGTGAAAAGGAGCTTCAAATTTCATGCTTACAGTAATGCTTGAGAGATATTTTCTTAAAAACGGCATCAAAAATGTACTTTGAGTGACGATAGATGGCAGCTAGCCAGAGAATGGACCAAGACCTTAAAGGCAGACCACATCAAGGAAATTAGAAAAATTTGCTACGAGAAAGTCTGTGCCAATTTGTAGCACCTCTAGTTTCCCTTGTAACACCTATACTATAGTGCAAGGAGGAAAAGTATTGGAACCACTTCAACAAAACCATCTTGAATTGTCGGTCGTAAAATTCATGTTTAAGGTTCTTTTGAGCTGAAATTCCTTATCATAACAATTCATAATTACAGACCGGATTATATGCAAGCATTGTTTATGACAATATGCGCATATGTATGCAGGGTTTATTTTTAAATATGCATGGAAAATGGAGATTTAGGCGCAATTATATGCAAATATGTAGCAAATAAAACTTCAGAAAATATGGATTCAAAATGAAAACAAGCATATTAATAATTTTGCCATGTATTACATTTATCATTAAAAACTACGTTTGACGATAACGATTACATATGAATGTCTTCATCAGACAGTAGTATTTGGGAAACATTTCACCGCAACATGTTTTTCAAAATTGTCATCCAAAAACATTACTTCTTATATCTATACATATGTAAATGAATTGAAAACAGTTTTTCAACATCTATCAATGCTATTGGGCAATTTTTAAATTGTGCCATTGAAGAAGGTGCCATATTTAGTCAATCACAATTTCTCCTGAAAGAACCTTCTTATTGTTGCAACTTATTTGAACCTACACATTGTTCATGTTGCAAGAACTGAATAGTCCAAATTTTCTGGTAATTTCTCGAAGACATCGGAGTCCCAAGAATGAAACAAACGAAAACTACTTACTTATAAGAAATCTTCCCTGCAATTTATGAGTCGGATTTCTTAGAACAGTAGTAATATGCCGATGTACGGCAGATTGTAAAAAAAATGCAATTATCTCAAAAATATACAAAATATGCATTCATATGCAACTTGCATACTATAATCCTGTCTCTATTCATAATCATAAAAATTCAAAAAAGGGGAAAATGAATTAATAACTGATTTTTATATTATACTAGTGGACGCAGCAATGCTTCACTATTGAATGTATTACATTTCAAACACTAGTAGTCACGTGATTGTTAACCACGTTTTACAATAAGCTCGCAAATATTTTAATAGACGAAAGACTTTCTCGCCTGTATGGGTTTGTTCTGTCCTGGTTTGGATATGGTTGTTGAATATCCAATTCTTAAAACGTACTTCAGGTTTAGGCATGCATTCGCTCTGACACTGTCCGGAAGCAATTTTATTTACTTCTCCGTAAAAACGTTCAAGTAATAATCCCGGCCGATAATTCGCAATCACAGAGTCAGAATATGCAGCGAAGACTCGTTTAATACTTGATAGTACGGCGGGTTACGTAGAGCTTCTGTTCAAGGGCGCTTGAGTCTGAATGAAAGCAAGCATAAAATCATAAATACGCGTCTATGTGCGACAGACATAGGCACATTTCCAGTGTACTATGACTATATTCTTCGCGCAAGTGCAAGCAATACGTTGACAATGTTCCATCGCAATCGCATGAACGATACAGCAGTGCATAAAATACCAACAAACATGGATTTTTATATATTAGATAACTGATGGATGTTGTGTTTACAACGGTTTTATCGGCTTTTTACCAAATAACATTTATTTCTAATATTCGTTTTATGCCCTTTTCTGAACAACTCTTGAGACTAACATAGTCCTTTGCAGCCCAAAGTAAAGAAAAATAAATTTACAACACACTCACTACTAGTGTATGATTACATTTCCTGATATTTAGCAAGACACAAATAAGAACTATTTTTGAAAAAATTTCAATTTTTGAAGAGCAGTTTTTTCGAAATATTTTGGACACAAGGACCTCTACATGGACGTGCATTGTAGCAAATCGAATATTCTTTAAAAACAGAAGAGTTTGTTTCTTTGTTTAGAACACATACTTTAAATGATATTAACGAAAATCGAAATAAATGCAAATATTTCGAGTTTTTTTAGTATTGCACTACTCGAACAGATCTTCTGACGCTGCAAATTCAGATTCTTACCACGACCTAACAACATATTAAAAAATTACAATTACATGACCTTTTGCAAGGCAGATCTCCTTCTTGTGTATAATTATGTGTATTCTGGACGGAGGAGAATTTTGTCTCCTCTCTGCCTTTATATTTCCAACGTCCTTAATTGTTACTGCTATATTCGGACATTCTTTAGTCTTTAGATTGTAGGAGGGGGGTCCTCTCCCTCCCGCGAACATGTCAGCGGATGCGGTATCTCCCATCAGCGGGGCACCACCCCAGCCAGAACAAGCTCTAAACCCGCGACCGGTGTCCCAGTATGTGTGGTAGTGCAAGTGTGTGTAAGTAAGAGGCAAGGATAGGACAAGAAAGAGGAAGGAAAGATCGCGTTCGGATGGTGGCGCGTTCGTTAAAGTACTGCTCCGGCATTCGTCTGGTGTTGATCGGATCGGCCGCTAGAATCCTCCTCTAGACAGCGCCTGAATTCAAAATTTCTATTAGAATTAGTTATTACAAAACTTGATCATTAGGAAATTTTTGTTAGTAATATTGGGTTTTAAGAAAAAAATAGTCATTAGTACATTTTTCAGGGAAAACTCCAGGTACGCCGCTCTGTACCCCGAGGCGTTTGGGTGCAAGCTGGTGCGTGGCCGGCAGAAGACGAAGAAGGGTAATAGAATCTGCTTCGGAGACACAGTTTCTGACGTCAGACGCGACCCGGATCACGACCCCGCGTTGCCTTTGTCATCGCCGCGCCGCGCTCACGCGCGGAGTCCAAGTGCAATTAGATGGCGCGCCCGTGGTAAAGTATAACCCCTCACCTCCCACCTCCATTGCTCCCCTTTTTTACTTACTTTTTAACCTAGTATAGAAAAATTATTGCCGACCTGCATGGTCGAGATGGCTATGAGGGTGTACCGACTCAACGCTACGGTCCGAAGGGTCGCGGGTGCGAGTCTCGCCTTAGGCATGGTTGTTTGTCGCTTGTCTCTCATGTACGTGCTTTCGCGGAGGACCTCGCGTTCTGCTGAGTGTTTTGGTGTGTAGCGTATGATCGAATATGCGTTCCATTGGGACGTAAAGGGTAACCGGCTGTCGGCTGGATAAAAGCCCTAGGAAAAATAGAAAATGTATTTCAATGCTACGGCTGCTCAAAAGTCTTGTACCTATACAGGATAATAAATTAAGTAATGAAAAATTGGGGTATTTTGAATAACTCCTCTTAACCACTCCAGCCTCTGTAACTCATATGTAATGCGCATTTTTAACCGTCCCTAAATAATTACATAACGCTTACGACACCCCCTCTCTCTCTCTCACACACACACACACACTTAGATATATATTTACAGATAATAAGTAACCCTCCAATGTCACCAAATGATATTAGTTGCATTACAACTAAATGTGCAAGCAAATAATAACATATAGTATTTATTTATTTTCACTATCTCGCTCTCATTTTGTAAGAAAAAGTATTGTAATCGTGCGTCGGAATTTTGGTAGATAAACCCTTATTGCAGGGCCCTGTTAACTAAAAACCTGTAAACTAAAAGAGGGATGATCTTGCTCTTATATATAGTAAATTACTTCCTCTAACACGTTGTGTAGTCAGAAGCCATGTTTTATGACTTCTTGATGCCGAAAATGCGATATCCGGCAAAACGTCGGTCGGTCTGTGCGTCCGTCCGTCCGTCCGTCATTCCGTACGTCAGTCCGACCATCAATGCGTCCGTCAGTCCATCCATCAGTCCGTCCTTCAGCCCACCAGTTGCTCCATTAGACAGTTCGTCCGTCCGTTCGCGAGTCCGTCCGACCGCCTGTCAGTCTGTCCAACCGTCTGTCCATCCGTCAGTCCTTTCTTCCATCCGTCCGTCAGTTCGTACGCCCGGCCGTCTGCTCGTTCATCATGCTCGTCCTCGTCTACACGTCAGGCTGCTCACCAGTTCGCCCGCCAGGCCGTCCGTCAGGCCGCCCGTCAGGCCTCCCGTCAGGCTGCCTGACAGTTCGCCCGTCGGACCATCCGTCAGTCTACCGCATGGTCAAAGCTAGCGCCAAAACTGTTCAGCCAATTTTCTCCAAAATTGGTATTCCTCGATCAATTTAAATAAACTCGAAGCCTCCTGAGTTTGAAACGGAGATTTTGATTTTGGAGAGAACTAATCATAAATCCTCTACGCTTTCAATTTTTTTCAAAAACGCCTATATTTTTTTTATTAAACTTTTCCTCGAATATTGTAAAGGGCCCTTAAGAGATTTGTGCAAGTCTCATTTTCGTTAAAATCTCAGATTTTTCGAAAATTTTAAAAGTTCAGTTTTATTCGGCGTCGTACACTTTTCCGAAAATATTAGTAGTTTTCACGTAATTTTGTGTAAAATGCAAGAAATTTTTAATTTTTTAAAATATTTTTTTCTCATTAAATGCTCTAACTTTTTTCTTAAAACTTTCTCCTCAAATGTATCAAAAGACGGTAAAAATTATTTTCTAGTCTCATTTCCAGATAACTCTGTATTTTCGAAAACTGGCACAGAAAAATTATATTTATTTACCGTAACTTTCGTATAAGTATATTCAAAATTGCATTCGTGGAACAGTCTTAATAAATATCAAACGTGCTTGGAAAATTCCACTACAAAATCTCTCACCAGAATGCGGCAGAGGATTTTATCACAAATTTTAATGCAAACTTGGTATTACCTAAGATTAAAATTTAAGAGAAGCACATATTTCTCACAACCACAAAAACTTTTACATATTCAGAGAAGACTCGTATGTTCGTCATATTCACATAGCTTCTCGGCTCTGATTGTCCCATTTCAAATTCTAATCGCTTTTGACTCAGGCACAGAATAGATTGCGTCAAACGTATAATTACGATGAATTCGTCTGAATTTCTTCTCACGTACATCCTTCAAAGCTAGTACGTCACCAAGCAAGGTTACATTCTTGCGTGATGAAAGAATGTCTAAAAAGAGAGCTGCATGTTGCAACGCGTCTCTAAATTCGTTCTTGGAAAGTGAATCAGTTACTGTTGCATTATAATTGCCTGAATGCGAAGTGTATGTAGCCACACGGCTTTCATTCAGATTTCGATATCCACGGAGTCGGGCGAGTAGTGTCTCCAAACATTCGATCATTCCACCGCGTTTCATACTTCCTTCCTGGTTCTAACGGAACCAGTAAATTGAACTAAAACTAGTGGTGCAACAGCAGCATATACTATCCCACAATTGATTGATTCATTGATTACAGATTCCTGGCGCTTCAACCGAGGTCATTACTCCCGTAAATGTAGTGCATGCTTGTCGTGGGAGGTGGAGGTGATCTCTCGCGGGATGGCGAGAACCGCCGCCGTCCTACCGTCGGCTGCGGAAATATTCCCCAACCAGGTATCTCCCACCAGCGGGGCACCGCTCCTCCGGGGACACTTTCTAAGCCCCCGACTGATGTCCTGGCAGGTGTGGTGGTGTAGTGCATGTACTGTGTATGTAAATAAGGGATGACGATAGAGCAAGGAAAGTTGCCCGTTTGGGGCATTGTTCCAGCATTAGCATGGTGTTGATCGGAGAAATCACCGAAAAACTACCAATCAGCGGAAACAGTCGCTAGAATTCTCCTCCAGACAGCGACTGAATTCGACCAAGCTATCGAGCGTCGAAAACATCCTGCCACCGTTCGGACTCGAACCTAGGAGTGCAGCCGGTCACAGGCACTGCAGCGACATCTGTTCATGCCCTGAGCCACCTCTCCCGGTGACTTTCCCAGAATATTTGTAAGTTTTAAAATCTAAGAAAATTTGTGGATTTCATTGAAAATGAGATTTGTCCTTTGCTCTATCTAAGCGT
Organism: Teleogryllus occipitalis; assembly: GCA_011170035.1. Taxonomy (NCBI): domain Eukaryota; kingdom Metazoa; phylum Arthropoda; class Insecta; order Orthoptera; family Gryllidae; genus Teleogryllus; species Teleogryllus occipitalis. Next base: position 46,977 of record BLKR01006545.1, read on the forward strand.
TCTTTGCTCTCTCCAAGAAAAAATTAAAGAAAAACTACGGGCCGTTTTCGAGATAACTTTTTTTTATAAATTTGCTTCTAGTTCAATAAAAAATACGCAAAGACAACTGTTTTTTATTTTAAAAAAGTAGACGACTGTATTTAAAGAACTTTTATAGAACAAATTTCATTGAAAAACAAATCCCTATTACCAAAATTCTGGTTTTGCAATGCTAATGTTCGCAATACAGAGGATACTACAGACAATTTGTCAAAAATGGGCCATGCACCATTTTTGAATCGTCTAATGTTCTATCAGAGGAAAATGTGAAAGGAAACAAGGTAGAATGTTTTTGGAGAAAATTTTACGTAAAATTCTCTATATTTCTGGCAAAAATACGCGAAACTACTAATATTATCGAAAAATGATACTACATTGTCTTATATAAATATCTATCTTTGACAAAAAAATTCATTAAATAACAACCTTTTATCATCAATATCGCAAATGTAGAAAGGCGCAGAAAAAAATATCAACTTTTCAATTATCGAAAAGACACAGAACTAAACGAAAATGAGACCTCCGCCACTTTTAAGCATTCTATCCTCAATCCGCGAATCCATAAGTTTGGAGTCATTTTGGTGAAAAGTTTGAGTAAACATAACTTTCCGCAAAGTTCCCCATAATCAAAATTTCCCCACCGTTTCAAATTTGCAGATCAGCGAATTCAGACCGATCGAGGAATATCAATTTTGGATATTATCATCTGAACGGTTCAGGCACTTGCATTCTCCACAGATGGACAGTCAGGCGGACAGGTAGAAGTTTAGCCGTTAATTGAATTTTCGGCATCAACGACACACAAAACGTTGATGCTGACTACAAAAAGTGTTAGGGGAATTAATTTATTAAATAAAGAAACGATATTTGTCCACTTTTTCGATATTAGACTTTTACAATACGTGTTTTTCTGATGCACAATTGCCATCTTATCGTGTGTATCTTAAGTCCAGATATAAGATCAAGTTCTTTTTTGGAGATAGAATCTATCCTCAAAACATCTCTGGGGAAGGTGAGCATTTTTACAAGCGAATATAGCTATAGAGAATAATAATAATAATAATAACAATAATAATTATTATTATTATTATTATTATTATTATTAATTAATAATAATAATAATAATAATAATAATAATTGCACAACCACACACATTAGGGAGAAGAAAATTAGCGATAGTCAGTTTAGTATTTGCAGATGGTTTGGCAATCCTGACACGTTATATTCAAACAACAAAAACAGATTGAATTTTTTAAAGGACTGGCAGAGACAGTTGGTCTCCCGATATCATTTGAGAAAACTGAATTTATTACTTGTAACAAAGACACACTTAAGTTCATGGAAACAAAATATGGCAAAATTAAGAGAGTCACACAATTTAAATACCTGGGGGTAGTAATTCAGGAAAATGGAACTGAAATTAAGGCCAATGAATCTAGATGTAAAAGAACAGCTTATCGTCTCACCCAAAATATCTATAACAAATAATTTATATCAAAGGACACAAAACAGACACTATAATACAGTGATAAAACCAGAATGTCTGTATGGCTCAGAAACACTCATTCTGAACAGAAAAAAGATATACAAAATATGGAAAAAAGGAATACAAAATTATTAGTAAAATTCTTGGTCCAAAATTCACAGACGAGCAGTAAAAAGACTCAGAAGCAAAAAAGAAATCAGACAATATTTAGATATTCAGAGTGATATCAGAAAACGTAGACTAAATGTTTATGGACACATCAAAAGATTGAATCCTAATCGTCTTATCAAAAAAAATAGTTCAATTTTATCATAAAAGAAGTAAAGTAGCAACAGACCCTATAAAATGGATCAACGAAATTAAAGTGGATCTGAAATTATCAGGAATCACAGAAGAATACATTCCAAAGAGGAACACGTTTAGATCTAAAGTGCAGTCATGACGAATTGATTTGGAAGAAGTACCAAACTATATAATAGGAAAAGCTTGGACCGAAGAGAGAGAAAAGGCGCACAGCCAAAGGATGAAAGAGATATGGGCACAAAGATAGGCTAAGAAACACATCTGAGTACTTAACGCAATTTCAATTAGGCTTATTCGCAATAATAATAATAATAATAATAATAATAATAATAATAATAATAATAATAATAATAATAATAATAAATTGTAATTATTATTATTATTATTAATATTATTATTATTATTATGCCCTTATCGTAGTAGTTATCCTGGCAGCCGCGAGTAGGTTCGAATCCCTTGTGCATGATGTTTGCTTTAGCGCGTTGTGGTGTGGTGATGCTTCTCCCAACCCCCTTTAATGCCCAAAGCCTTCCCAGTCCTCTCTTGCCTGAATGCTCTGTGAGTGTGATTACCTGCGTGCCAGAGGGAGTAGACTCCATAATGGGGCTGTGTACTGCTACGTGAGCGTCCCCTGGCCGCCACCAACCCTCCCTGCCACACGCCGCGTAAGAATAAATCCGGCATGGTACGAGACACCAGTTGGCCGATCCTGGTGGCCGAGAGCGGCTAGACAGTAGTGCCGTGGCGATCTTGAACCGAAGGATCGTAGGTTCGAATCCCGCCTCGGGTGTGGTTATGTTCCTTGATTGTGTGCATTGTCTATGTGAAACGTGTTTGTGTGTGTTCCCTGTAGTTGGCGTTAGGAAGGACATCCGGCCGTAAAACATTCGCCAAATGTGTATAAAAATTGAGGGCGCGAAAATTAATAAAAATGAGCCCATACCCATTAGCGCCGTCCCCGCAGTAACGGGAAAAGAAATAATAATAATAATAATAATAATAATAATAATAATAATAATAATAATAATAATAATAATAATAATAATAGAGACAACAGTTAATGCCCTGAGCCATATCAGTCGGTGATCTATCTCAGCCATATGTGCGAGTCTGTGAATGATACAACTTTCACCCAATTTAATAACGCAAGTTTCTACAAAATTCCTTCGTCGGGTAAACATTCTAACAGTGACAAAAGATACTTACATTTCGCAATTTGCTTGAGTTTAATTTTTAAAACCACAGTCTTAAAAAGCTCATGTTTCATTGAATTGCTTATCAGGCTTACGTCTACTAAAGATATCTTTTTCCCCCCAACAAATGATCATTTTTCATTATCTTTGCCTGGAGTTTTCATCTTCTTTCTTTCGTCCTATTCAAACGATACAAGGAATCTTGCCCTTCTTTTCTTAACCCTGCGTCACACGCGTTCGATCTCCCAGATGACAAAGTAGCTCGTCCGTTAACAGAGCGTCATAGAAAATTTCGAGAACACCGTCGTTCTTAGAAACCCTCTGTTATTGTTCGCAGATGTCAGAGTTTCCAATTCGTGCCAGTGGACTTTATGCTGACGTCACGAGAATAAATTCAAACTGTGCAGCGCAGCATTCCGCAGGAGTACAATCTAGTGCAATTTAGAACTGTTACAACTTCTTAATGTGTACCGTGTTCTTGTTATTGATAAACGCTGTAGTTCAATAAAGTTTTAAAGTTTCGATGCTAGTAAAGGTGTTTTTTGTATACCAGCATTATAAACGTCATTTTCTGGGGCAAGAAATCGTTCATAAAAGGGTCTTTTACGGCACAAATGATGACGTATTAGATTTTACTGCACGAATGATTGCGTCATCACACATTCAGCCAATAGTAGCGAGAGAATCGTGGGGAGGTAGAAGAAGACGGAACAGCCGACCACCGTTTTCTCGCACGGATGTCAACAATGCCATCTTGAATTTGATTTCCAGAGGGCGTTGGATGTCAAGCACCCGAGACGTCAGAAGAAAGTTGTTTCGCGAAATTAAGTTTGATTCTCTTGTAAATTTATAATGCTGTTATACAAAAAATAGCGTATGCAACTCGTTTATAATGTTGCTTTATTGCATTCGTACAAATTTGAAAACTCGCTCCTAACGTCGCTCGTTTTCAAAACATGTACTCATGCAATAAAGCTTAACATTATAAACTAATTGCATAAACTACTATTAAAGTGTGTTTTTGCCTGAAACATCCAATAGTCAGCTGTAAAGTAAGACATTCTAAAACTGAAATGCACCTTAGAGATCATCACATGTCCTCGAATAACTATTACTAGTGCGTGTACCGCAGGGCTAAAACTGATTTCATGAGAAAAGTTTTCAAATAATGGTACCTATAACTTTACGTAATAATTGTAACTACACTCTTCCAGAAACATACCTGAACTTACTGGAGCTGCTACTCGAGTATCACTTTGTATCAAGTAGTCTTACCTTGTAAGATAAAAGCCATTTTTCGGCAGGTTTAACAATCTCTACACAAAGAGTTTCACATAACGCTTTGGCAAGTCGATGCAGGACATCATGTTGAAATAATATAAAGTAAAATGCGCGCTTAACTCTTTGTAAAGCAGGCTCTTCAAATACTCTTCTAATTTATGAACTGTGTAAAGTTTTCACGCGAATTAGGCTTAGTGAACGGTGGATGTCTGTTTTTATGAATTGTCCGTGCGTGCGTACACGAGTTGGAGTGGTGGTCTTACAAATGAACAATCGCAAAATGACGTTATATATTACTCTTAATTGCTTGACGATTTTTACAATATTCGATGGCATCGTTCTTTGTTGTTATCACAATAATCTTGGTTTCAATTTAACGGGTAGATCTATGCATACACCGGGAGCGGTAGCTCAGTGCATCTACTGATATCACTGCAGCGCCTCGGACCGGGAGGTCCTAGGTTCCAGTCCTGACGGAGGCAGGATTTTCGGCACTAGCTTTTCAGCCAGTAGGTTGAATTCAGTCGCTGTCTGGAGGAAAATTCTAGCGGCCGGCTGCTCTGATCGGTAGTTTTCCGTGGTTTCAACCATCAACACCCGGCGAATGCCGGAGCAGTACCCTAACAAACGGGCCACGGACCGCGCGCGATCTCTCCTTCCTCTTTCTTGTCCTATCCTAATCCCTTACACATACACTTACACTAACATGCACTATACTACCACATATTCCGGGAGACCGGTCGGGAGCTTAGAGCTTGTCCCGGCTGGGGCAGTGCCCCGCTGATGGGAGAGTCCTGGTTAAGGGAAACCCCACTAGTCGACGGTAGGTCGGCGCCGGATCTCGCCATCCAGCGGGGGGAAGATCACTGCATCTCCCGAGAAAAAACATGCACTGCACTAACGGGACTACTGACTACAGTAGTTGACGCGCCCGGAAACACGAAAAAATTAATCAATCAATCAATCTACGCATATGTAATGTAATGGGTTCCCTATCCTCCTTACTTCTTTTATCTATTCTCTTTGCCCTGCTCTAGCCCTTCTTACAAACAAACCAATAAACACTAGCCTCGCGTTGGGTTGCCACATATGATAACTTTCCCCCTTTTTCTACTCACAATTGCCCTGCCCCTCTGCTAGCTTACCTGGTCCTTTCACTCACCTGGGCGTGGTCTGCGGTGCGTCTGTACAGACGCGAGCAAGGTACTGCGCTCACGCGCGTGGATCAGTCTAATACTACGTAAATGATGGTGAAAAACACATTGATTTTCCGAATCATGACCCCCCCCAAAATGGCCATGAAGTTTATTCAATTGCCTTCGTTATCAAGTTCTTTTCAATTTCCACTATTTAGTGCCGCAACGGCAATGGTACCTCTGACGGCACACATCAATACAACCCAGCATCAAAAACAACAACAAAATAAACACTTCTCCTCCCTCAATAAACAATACATAGATATATAAATACTCTTTCGTTCACACAAACTATTTACAAACAAAAAAAAAACAAACAAATACCATTCACGCATATACATAAACCCCAGAATGCATTCTGTCGAGATTTTCCGTCTTAAAATCTACCAATTACACGGCTTGGTCTTCGACAGAGCTTTCTTCCATCAAAACTAAGCAAACAAATGTCAAAATGCTTTGGCTCACGTATACTGTTGCCTCCGCGATGAATCTGCGTGTCTGGAGGTGATTACTCACGCCCAACAGCGCCTTCCGTTGTCGCCATCATATCCGGGACACTCACACACGCACCACAGTTGACTCATGCTGTCGGAGTTCACGCTGCCATCTTATTTTTTATAAACCCTCCAAATTGTTAAATTTCACCGAGTTCCGAATTAAATTTCGCGCCTCTTATTATTCATGCAACGTCGCGCTCCCCACCGTTGCAAAACTTCTCGTACCGCCGCTCGCTCTCGCAAGTCCAGCGGGCGTTGCCGAATTTCGGAATAGTTCCAAAAATTTCCCTTTTCTTTTTACGAAATTCTCCTTCCACGACTGTTACACACCGTACTTAAAATATTTCCGGTTACTATATCGGATGATGCTCGTAACTTCCGCACTTTACAAAAATTTTTTTTGAGAATCGCCTACGCGAACATACATCCTACTCTCACCGAGTCCAGACACATTCTGACGAATCTTGTTCAACCTAGCATTGTTATCCTTGCTTCAGCACTTTTCCCGATCGCTCGATAACTGACGATCGCGTCACCTTGGTTCTCTTAAAATATTTAATTTCTAACGCTTTCCGAAACACATTATTCTCGTTTTGGTTTTGATAAAATTCTCCCGGCAATTTCCTAAAATTTGATGTTCTCCTCTTGTTTTCTTTTTGTCAAAATCCTTTTATTTTCCCTGTTTTCCGTTTTTGACTGTGAAATGGAACGCACTGCATTTGTTCGCTAATCGCTTCGTCTTGCTTGAATTAATTTACCTGTGTTATTAAAATTTCGATACTTCCCGTCAAGATATTTAAATGGGGTAAATTTTATCTGATGCAGCTAATTTTCTTGTTTTACCTCCCGAAAGTCCGAATTCGATATGTTATCGCGTTTTCTTGCAGTATACGAAAAACCTCTTCTTTATATGCGTTTCATCGCTCCAACAATGGACTCCATTAATATTTTTCCTTAATACAAACATGCAAAATATGAAAATTTCAATAACTTTTTATTGCCTGACGCGATTTCACTGGGATAACTTTCAAAATGTTTCTAAATCACGGCCGGATCTAATGTTTATAGTCCAAACTCGCACAAGTCTCGGGTTCGCTTTATTCTCTTCTTTACTCGGTTTTATTTTTTTTTTACTATGGCGTTTTTGCTGTAAATGTTTTGAACCGTTTATCATGCAAATGCATACCATTGGGGATTATGTAAATCATTACATACCCCCCCGCCTAAGATGTTGCGCAGTTCTGACGAGCCAACATCTAAAGCTTATGCTTGCTTTTGTTCCCCTTCTACTGTGCTCACTACGTTTGACCTTGACCGTGAACTTGAAGCTCGTTAACAATGCTCGGCGGAGTATACACAAACACACGTACTTGGCAAAGTCGCGCCGGACGAACCTGCCAATGTTTACTTAGCACTGCATAGGCTCGTAGCACCGTCGTCTCTACTCGCACTTGTCACTGTGCACCTGCAACTCACTTCACAACACACAAATAAATCGTTTCTTTCCATAGATAATACTTACAACTACTTACTGCTAAACAATCTTCGTACTTGCTCATAAAGAAATACTTACAACTAATACTTAACCTAAACACTTTGCATAGAAATAACACATACACACTATTCCACTACCTTTCCCTCTGAATCAACGCACACTTTCGTCACCTTGACATCAAACTATCTGTGTCTTGTAAGGTTTAATGTTATATACATTTTGAACCCCTATTTCCTGCCCATCGTTTTCCAACAAAACATTGTTATTGTTCAGTACCCCTTTCACCTTGTACGGACCGTCATAGATGGGAAAGAACTTCCGAAACAATTTCTGGTCGGAGGAAGACGAATGTGGCGAACGGATCAAAACTTCGTCCCCTACACTAAACGTTCCCCGATAGAAATGTCCCTGGGCCCTTTTCCGCAGCTTGGCCGATTTCTTCAACTGGTCGTACACTATCTGGTTATTTGCAGTCACCGTTGGTAATCCACTAATCTCCGGTGGTATCTTCACTGCGTCAAACGTCCTTAACTTCTTCACGCCGAAATGTACCTCCCACGGCGTCGAATGGGTGCTGGAGTGTGGCACAGCGTTCAGAACCTCGTTCAAAACGGGTACCGCCTCGAACCATGCTTTGTGGTTTTCAGCCACATACACGCGAAATAACCGCGACAACTCCCTCATTACTCGCTCGCTAGGATTGCTTTGCGGGTGACGTACCGCGGTAAAATGCACTGCAACA
>BLKR01006546.1:0-55186 GCA_011170035.1 Teleogryllus occipitalis
ACTTGGGACACTTGTGCTAGCTTGAGACAGTTGTGTGCGCTTGTGACACTTGCGATGACTTGTTCCCTTGTGTACGCTTGTCCACTTGTGTGAACTTGTGACAGTTGTGTGCGCTTGCGATGACTTGTTCCCTTGTGTGCGCTGGTGCTGCAGAGAGCGCGCGAGTGGGCGTCGGGCGGGGCGGCGGCGGCGGCGCTGGTGGAGCGGCTGGTGCTGCGCCTGGTGAGCGGCGCGGGGGCGCTGGACGCGCGCTTCGCCTGCAAGTTCCTCGCCACGCTGACTCGCCCACGCACCGCGCCCACGCGCCTGTGAGTCACACCCACACACACACGCCTACATTCACGCAGATTCATGTATTGACCTGAAACTTTAGGCCGTGTCCTGCGTGAGCTACAACCGGCGGCGGCGACAAGCGATAGCTTGCGTCAGCTTCAAGCGACAAGTTGCGATGCCGCGCGACAGAGCGCGTGGTGTCCTACGTAAGCGACAGGAGGCTGCGACAGCGACAGTCGAAATGTTTCAAAGGAAACATTCAAGATTTTTGTATGTTTAACAAACTCTCCACGGATATTCACTCTGCCAGTTAGTAATAGGTTTAATTCACCCTCAACAGAAGCCCGTGAAATAAGACAGACTATTTGCAATTATTTCAATAGCCCTGCCGGTTTGGTTACAATGGAAACCTAACCTCATTTACGTCTACAGGAATACTGGTATATAATACATCGTGATGTATCTACTACGCAATATAATTAGCATCTGACAAATTCACTAAGAATAATATAAATTAACATAATTTAATCAATAAAAAACAAACTTATTTGTTATTTTCAGTGCATTCGTCTCTTCCTTCCACAATTCGCCGCTCACAATTCTACTGTGGTAGTTATTCAATCTCTTGTTCCACAATTCCCTTGTATTTTTCACATCTTCAATTAAACATTCCGTTATATCGCTGTTCGACATCTTTGAAATGGGAAATTGAAGACCAAAACAGCGAAACTATACGCGCGACACAGCGAGAAGCGGCGACAAGTAGCGACAAGATTCAACCACGTTTGAATCTCGGACGCCGCCACTTGTAGCGCTTTCGTCGCTTCGTCGCGGATGTCGCCGACGCAGGACGCGCACATAAGATACTCTGTGTTTGAAGCTGTCGCGTGTCGCTGCCGCAAGATGTAGCTCACGCAGGGCACGGCCTTAGTGCGCGCGTGAGCGTGAGCGGTGCAACGTGTGTGCAGGGCGAGGCGGGGGAGTCGGCGGGGGCGGGGCTGCAGTGGCTGCCGTGGGGGCGCTGGACGCCCGGCCGCTCGCCCTCCGTCCGAGGCCCGCGCCTGCCCCTGCAGCTGCGGAGGGCCAACCTCCACGGCGCAACCCTCAGCGCCGCCATCGGCGACGTGAGTAGTAATAATAATAATAATAATAATAATAATAATAATAATAATAATAATAATAATAATAATAATAATAATAATAATAATAATAGTAATAATAATAATAATAATAATAATATAATAATGTTTTATTAATGGCGAGGCCCAGGCCATAGGGCCCGCTCTTCCGCCTAACCACTGAGTCTACATTGATACAGAGTAGTAACATATAAGAGGGGAGGGAAATCTGTACATTTACGTTTGGGAGTGCAAAATTAGGGACCATCCCGGCATACGCCTTAAGCGATTGAGTAAACCCAGAAAACCTCAATCAGGATGGCGGCTTAGGGCCGAACAGCATTATGGTATAGAAATGGAAGAGAAGAGAAGAATGAGAGAAGGGAATCATAAATGAAAATGAAGTAGAAAATACGAACGAGAAAGAAGAAAGGAGAGAGATTAAAGGGGGACAAACTGTACATTTATGACTGGGAGTGCAAAGCAAGGGGCCATCCCGGCGTACGCCTTAAGCAATTGAGTAAACCCAGAAAAACCTCAATTAGGATGGCGGCTTATGGCCGAACATTAATATTGAAGAATATGGTATGGATAGTAGTGAAGGTGAAGAGATGAGGCGTTTAGGGGAAAGGGTCGTAAAGACATAAATGGGGAAGACTGTGAAGGAAAGGGAAGGAAGAAAAAGCGAAGAAAAGGAGGAAGAAGTAGGTGGAAAAGTAAATTTTTTCCAGAAGCGGTACAGAAATGTTACGTTTGGTATACACTAGCACTTTACATAAATATACAAACATTTGTAACAGCAGAGAAGTGAGTGGCCCTTCCTCCGCGCCCGCGCCCTCCCTATTCACCCCTAGACTTGTAGATAGTATTCCATAGGTTTCACATAAGAAAATACTCATTTTTGAACACGATATTTGACCGGGAGCGGTAGCTCAGTGCATCAACTGATGTCACTGCAGCGCCTCTGACCTAGGTTCGAGTCCTGACGGCGGCAGGATTTTCGACTCTAGCTTTTCAGCTAGGTCGAATTCAGTCGCTGTCTGGAGGAGAATTCTAGCGGCCGACTGCTCTGATTGGTAGTTTTCCGTGGTTTCTCCGATCAACACCACGCGAATGCCGGAGCAGTACCCTACCGAACGGGCCACGGACCGCGCGCGATCTGCCCTTCCTCTTCCTTGTCCCCTCCTCTCCCCTTACACACACACTTACACTAACACGCCCTACGCTACCACATATTCCGGGAGATCGGTCGGGAGCTTAGAGCTTGGCCCGGCTGGGGCGGTGCCCCGCTGGTGGGAGAGTCCTGGGTAGGAGGAAACCCCAGTGGCCGACGGTAGGTCGGCGCCGGATCTCGCCATCCAGCGGGGGAAGATCACCGCCATCTCCCGAGAAAAAACATGCACTACACTAACGGGACTAATGACCAAAGCAGTTTACGCGCCCGGAAACACGAAAAAATCAATCAATCAACACGATATTTGACAGGATGAAGGAGAAGCGTCGTTAGAATAGGTTGATAAGTAAAACCAGAGAATCGAAAATGGAAGTACGTCACTGAGGAAATAAGGTCTTCAATTCCCCACTGTCCGGAATAGCATAAATACTACACAGAGAAAATCCTCATTATCTTGTGAAGTGACACTTGCTGAAACAGCGACCTCGATGAAAAGGTGGCGTCTATTAACGGCCGTTTTTGCGTGAAATCGCTATTGATTTTCCCATAATACACGTGCAAATATTCCTTGTATTACGCGAACGCCTGGGTTGACGGTCAGCGGTCAAGCCCATTTCGCACATTAACCTGTGTTAGACGGTAACAATTTTCAGAAGAATTTTGGATTTTTTTTCGTAACGCTGTCAGAAACAGAAGACCGATGAAGATTGGTGAATTAGTGTTCATTCAGTACCATCCTTCATTGGGACAATTTCAGATTACGTAGACCAGTGACGTGTAGAGTTGCCTTTCGTGTTGGATGATTAATTTCTGTTTCAGATAACAATAAATGATGTTCATTTATGTTCTGAAATTTTCCTGGAGTGTAAATTGCAGCTTCAAGTTTAGTTTTTTAATTTATAGTATTTAATTTCAGAAACCGTTCAAATAACTCTTTATAGCGTATGGGAGAGAAGTACAATCCGTGCATGTTTTCCTGAGGTTCAATGAGGTTTGTGGGAAAATTTTAAGCAATACATATTCGTTCCCGTGTGATGGAAACCATTTGCGTCGGCAAATAAGTTACAGGTTCCGCACTTCAAGGGATTCAAGTCCAGGAATTGGGAAGAATCAGAAAGTGATGTGAAAAAAAGAATACAAATACTGAGAACTGAATGATTTTTTATGCCAGTTATTTATTTGGGGCATTATAAAATCTATGGGTATTGTATAGTATATGTGTAATTAAAAATAACATTTATTGCATACATAACTTCATTGCAAACAAGAAAATTACGATGAATATCCATGTACAATCCTTTCATAATCTCTTAAGCAACCAGGCAAGTTTTCTCCCAACCAATAGTTACAGCTTAAGATGGGTTTCTCTGTAATTATTTTAAAATAGTTCGTGTGAAACAATAATATATTTTTTAATTATTTGTCGCCAAAAGCCCTAAGAAGTAAATCGCACGCACGGCAGATGGTGGGGAGTTCAATCTGCGCGAGCTCCATAATCTCTATACTCTCTCTTTTTATACACGTACGAATACCAGAATTATAATTAAAGATACCAACGAGCGTAGCTCGCAACATTTGATAATAAAAAATGTTGGCTCACGTGTAATAAATGGTACCTATTTGTATTGGCAAAAGCACTTCAGGAACTTGAACAGCCAGCCAAACCACCCAACGTTTCCTACAACATCAATAACTCTAACTTTATTTATCACAACTCAATCATTGGTTCAAACAATATTATACTCTTAACAAACCATATCCATCATAATTAAAAGAACACAAGTTTTAGTCAACAAAAACCAAAATATTTTGTGGTTCAAAAGATCTTGGGGGCGTGCCCCCCAAACACTTCAGAAACGTGAACAGCCAGCCAAGCAGTAGATTTTTGTCGACGGAACTGCTCAGCAAATAACAAAATACCTCGTTCCTCTCGCATGTAGTTAATGGAAAGCTATGGAAAACGTGCTACAATGAATGAATTTGCATTTACTAATATTATTGATTTAATCACTCATTACAAATATTGATCCTTATTGATATATCATATTACAAGAATCAGAAACGGAATAACGAAAACTTATCATTTCTATTTAATCAGAAGTGATTTCAGTGAAATTTTTATACATCAATATACGATACACAGGTAAAGAATCTCTCTCCTACTATTTTCCGCCCACAATACGTGTATTTGGTGGTGTACGTCCTCCATCGTAATGTAGAAAAGCCTTGCATTAATAAGTACCCTACAAAAAGTATTCTGAAGAGCGGAGAATACTCGTGAAATTGATTCTATGAACTTGCGATTCTATAAAATGTAATAGTCTCGACAGTTTTGAAATATTAATTTCTCCTACGCTCCCCTAATGTAAAATGGTCATTTTTGTATAAATCATTCTTTATTGGAAAAATGTTAAGTATGTTTAAATTTTGTGAAAAAGCTTATACGTGTGAACTGAGTGTTTAATCACCGTGATTTTCCATCGACCTTATCTTGATAATTCTAGTAAATGGTAAATGTTGTAATGTTTAACATTTATCGGATGTGATGAAAATAACGTTTACGTCTGGAATTCAGAGGCTTGATAAAATTGTTCAGACTTATGTAATTTAATTAATTCCTTTTAATTTTCCATTTAATTCCTTTTTGTACATCAATATTTCACACGGCTCGTTTCTTTCCCGCGATTTAAGGCAATGTGGCCTTTCCCTCTAAGTACAGAACTGCACAATTTGAGCTCTAAACATTTTCAAAGGGGAGATAAGAGATGTCAGATAACGCCCGTTTGTGCGAGGAGTTTTTCATAGCCTCTTCCATTTAATTTGCGATTGGTTCAGAATTGCTTGTTGGTTTGAGAAGATAAATACAAAGGTGTTTATCAAATGCAGAAGTCTTTGGAAATTATCCTTAAATTCATGGGCCGTAAAATTGATTTACCATGAAAAGAAAAATAATAATAATGTACACACACCTAGAGAAGAACCATCTGTTGTCAGTTGAACAAAAAGATATAAAGGTTCCAATGGCAGTAAGGAAATCTTGCTACTAACGAAAGTCATCTTGAATGATGTAAGGAAACAAAAACGTAATGTTTTAACCATGGCAGTAAAATTCTGATGCTACTTAGCATGAAATTTGACACAGAAAATGTTAAAGAATTTGTGGAGAAACAATCCGCTTCATGAACAATATTTTGAAAAATGGACAAGTTGCATTCTCTTCAAAGATTTAAAGATAAATCATTTATGAGGCTTAAAAGGGGAAGATTGAAGTTAGAATCGAAAGTAGATGTAATTGCTGCCCAAGCCCAGCGGCATTATCATAAAGCGGTTCTCAAAATTTCCCGTAATGATAAATGACACATCTGCAAGGAACAAATGGTACGAACACTCACCGAAAGTGGTGACGTCTGTTGGACTGTGTAAAATATTGTACGACGAACAAATGCAAACTGATCGCATGATAGTGGCAAACAAACCAAATATTGTTACCCGGGATTTGGAGAAAAAATGTGTTTACTTGTAGTTGCTGTGTCCTACGATCATAACGTCGTAACCAAGGAGGCAGAGAAACGTCTTAAATACAAGTCTGGAAATAGAGATCCGCCGAATGTGGGGCATAAAAACGTCGTCCCGATAGTTATGGGACTTCTGGGATTTGTTTCACAAAATTTATTCAAGAATCTGGCTAAACTCGCAGGTCATTCAAAAGACTGGGAAGTGCATTAATAGTAATTATAATAATAATAACAATTATTAATATTATTATCATTCAATATTATTTTTTTGATAGTTAAATAAATAATGATAGTAAAAAATAACCAATAGAAGCAAAGAATTTGCCTGTACATTGGAATTGAGTACAAAAAGGAGAAGACATACACAAAAAAGAACAAATGAGAGAAAGAAAATTGGAAGTAATGTAAAACAAGAAAGCTGAAAGTAATGTTGATGGTATATAGCTATATATCTCTTTCATCGATTCCTATAAAAGAATTCTTTGTTATATCGACCCTCTTTCATTTTTCATCATTATATTACATTTTACATCATAATATGCAGTTTTTGCAGATGTTGCAGGTTATCTGTCGTAGTACAATCAATAAAGAAATAGAGTTTGGAATCTAGATGATGCCTGCGATCACAACATAGTGATCGAGACTGAATCGTGGCTTTTTGATTACACCCGCCTCCTAGCCAGGGAACACCGCTGGGGACCGAGGGTAAAAGAAGCTGTGGATATTCTCAAAAATCCCCGAAACCTCAATGCCGACCAAGACCTACGTCTCGTTATTATTATTATTATTATTATTATTATTATTATTATTATTATTATTATTATTATCGGCTTAAGTCTTGGAAATCATCAGGTTTTCTCAGGTGTGTGAGGCCAACATTGGCAGACCATACTAGGTCACAGCGCATGATAAATTCAGCACGGTGCGAACTATTCGACATGTTTCTGATATGACAGTTTTTTTGAGATTTCAGGGTTATTGTATTTGGATTTAACTGTAATATCTGTATATACTTTTTCAGGTTTTTATTAACCAGACCAGTTGCTGTGATAACAAATGGTATAACTTCAACAGAATTGAGACGATATATTTCTCTGTATTCTATGGCCAAGGGGGTGTATTTGGTGTTTTTTCTCTTTCTGCCTTATCAATGTTGTGAACAGGTGGATGCGTGATATCAGTGAAGTTAGCCTTTTTTGTCTGTGAAGTCTTGAACTACCGCGTCTGATCTATTAGCTGCAATGGTTTTGTCCGTAAGTATTTAAGTAGTAGTACATCCTGTCATTTTTTTTTCAATACTGGCTTGGCTTTATACATATAGAACGGGCATATGGTTTCAGGTGATATTAGACCATATTTCACTGCAAGGGCTTGATGGATGATGTTTGCTGTTGGATTGTGCCGGCTTAGGTATTCTGTGTTTGCCAAGTTTGTGCATGACGTTGTTATGTGGTCTATTGTTTCTAGTGCTTAATGGCTTACCCTACATTCATCTCGGACATCTGTTTTTTTAATGTATTTTTGTAGTTGGTAGCAATCACCTGATTTTGGATGGTACGGATAAAGCCTTCAGTCTCCCGAAATAGAGACCAATCCCGAAGCCATCGATGCGTATTTATCTGCATTTTCAAGGGAAAGGGGAAATCCACCGTGAAGAATTTTGAACTTCCCTGATTATATTCTGTAATCAATGATGGTTACATTCGGATTGTCTTTATCCTCCAAATTAAGCGGAGTATACCCTTTGTCTCAAATGTAAATAGCTTTGCATATCTCTAGTGGTTCAGATAGAAAGTATGTTTTTAATGCGGTTACTTGTTTATTGCTCAGGCTTTTAAGGTCTACGAGGCCTCTTCCTCCTTGTTTTCTGGGTATGTACAAATACTACACAGCACATTTTGGATGGTGGATTCTGTATTTAGTGAGCATTGTGCGTACCATTATATTTAGATTTTCCAGATCAGTTTGCGACCAATGTATTAACACCCAAGGAATACGTCAGTGGGATACACCATGAGTTCATGGCTTTATTTTGTTTTTAGCAATGAGCTCTGTTTTAAGGATTTTGTGAAGGCGAGATTTGAACACGTTCTCTATGGGCTATTTTGTTTTGTTTTCTATCAATTATTAATATTTGCTTGAATCCCAAATATGTATACATATGCTCAGGGTTCACTAGTTGGGTTGTTATGTCATCCAAATTTGCCTCTACCGGGGTTAATTCATAGAGTACTCCTCTCACCACAGTAAGTGTAGAACACTTTTCTACACCGAAGAACATATTAATATCCTTACTGATTGCGATGTAATGTTCAGTAGGCTTGTCACTTCATTGGCATTACGAGAATAGAGCTTTAAATCGTCCATGTGAAACATAATTATCAGTGTATAGTGCCTTCCCTTTATTTTTCAGTTCAAACCCCATTCCAGATTCGTTCAATATTGAGGAAAGGAGGTTAACAGCTAAAAAAACAAAGGGCTCATTGTCACCCTGGAAAAGTCCACATTTTATTGGTACTACTTTCGGCTTTGTAATATTGTTTCCATTTGAGATAAGATGTGTAAACCAACCTTCCATGAGATGTTTCAGAAGGTGGATAATTTTTGGATGTATATTGTAAAGTTCTAGGACTTTCAGTTACCATCTGGGTGGTACTGAGTCAAACGCCTTCTGCTAATCGATCCATGCAACTAATATACTTCTTTTCTTTTTCTTTGCTTGATTTGCTATTACACTATCCACTATAAGCTGTCCTTTGTACCCTTTGGCTCCTTTACGGCCACCCTTCTGTTCCTCAGCGATGATGTTCTCAGATGAAACATATTAAGATAACTTTTGGGCTAACAAAGAAAATACTATTTTGCATGTTGTATTTAGGCATGTGATTGGCCTGTATTGCTTTGGTTTTACGGTTCCATTTTGTTTAGATATGTGAGTCCTTGAGTAATGAATGTGGGTACTTAAGAAGGGTTGTTAAGGATATTCTTTATTATATGTGCTAGTGGTGTGTGCACTGCAGTAATATATTTCCACCAGAAGTCGTCAATACTGTCTGGTGCTGAAGCCTTCCAGATGTGTAATTTCTTCATTGTTTGACTTACTTCTTGAAGGAATACAATTGGGTTTTCCATGACAGAGTTACATGCTGCCTTTTGGTTTTCAATCCATATTGCTTCAGTGTTATGTTCTGAAGTTTTTCTCTAGATACCCCCCTGAATATTCTTCCATTTCATTTAACGGAGGGTGATTTCCTTTGGTATTTATTTCTGTAAGCCCATAGTAAAACTGTTTTTCATTGAGGCTGAATTTTCTATAGTATGATTTCCGTTTATTTGCTATGTTATAGCGTCTCAGCCTCTCACCGAGGACTGCAATTTTCTGTTTCAGTTAGTTGATATGTTTATCAAGTTTTTCTTCAAAATCAAGATCCTCTGTCCTGATCTTAAGACTGTGGAAGATGCGAAGATGGTCTGAGCGTTTCTTTTTTATTTCAGGCGCAGGACAGAGAGACTGTCATTCATGCGTGTGCCATGTGCGTGTAGCGATCAGAAAAAGGATATTCAAGTTTTTTATTCTAATCATATGATAAAACAAATGACAACAAATGTCAAAACTTTACTAAAAGGAAGACTTTAAAATACAAGGAGGGCGATTGATTGATTGATTGATTTTTTCGTGTTTCCGGGCGCGTTAACTACTTTGGTCATTAGTCCCGTTAGTGTAGTGCATGTTTTTTCCCGGGAGATGGCGGTGGATGGCGAGATCCGGCGCCGACCTACCGTCGGCTAGTGGGGCTTCCCCCTAACCAGGACTCTCCCACCAGCGGGGCACCGCCCCAATCGGGACAAGCTCTAACTTCCCGACCGGTCACCCGGAATATGTGGTAGTGTAGTGCATGTTAGTGTAAGTGTGTGTGTAAGGGGAGAGGATAGGACAAGGAAGGGGAAGGACAGATCGCGCGCGGTCCGTGGCCCGTTTGGTAGGGTACTGCTCCGGCATTCGCCTGGTGTTGATCGGAGAAACCACGGAAAACTACCGATCAGAGCAGCCGGCCGCTAGAATTCTCCTCCAGACAGCAGCTGAATTCGACCTAGCTGAAAAGCTAGTGTCAAAAATCCTGCCGCCGTCAGGACTCGAACCTAGGACCTCCCGGTTAGAGGCGCTGCAGAGACATCAGTTGATGCACTGAGCTACCGCTACCGGTGGAGGGCGAGAGATCAATTGACGTCAAAGAAGGACTGTCCTCCCAAAGGCGGTTGGAAACCCCTACGCCTCAGCCTCTTACTGAGGGCTGCAATGTTCTGTTTCAGTGGTATGTTTGTCCAATTTTTCTTCAGAATCAGAATACTTAGCCCTGATTCTATGACTATGGAAGATGTTAAAAGCTCTATCCCTCAGCTCTTGTTTGCACCGATCACGTTTTTCCTTCCACATCTGTAGCCTTGCATTTTTTACTCCTAAACTGTTTGATTTTAATTTCAATACGCCATTTCCATTTGGGGTCTAAGTTTTATATTTTGTATTGACCTTTTTGATAGGCAGATCATATTTTCGACTGTTAAAATAGTTTTTGCGGCACAGTATACGTACAGTTGAGCAGCTTCTATTGACGTCATTATTTTGAAGTTTAGTATTCTGTTGTCTATTTCAAGATGTCGAAATGTGGTCACATTTGGGTGTAGTTCTGGTAGAAGTTCGCGTAGATTTGGGTCTGTTCCAGAGTATTATAAAATATTTCTTTCCAATTCTTCCTCTATGTTTTTCGGTATTAATTCTTGTGTCATTAGCTGGTTTGTACTTGTTTGTGTAATTAGGCTTTGGGTATTTTTCCCTCTCGATCAACTTCATCATTATCATTGTCATCAGGATTCTGGTTTGGAAAACATTTAGGTTTTTCTCGTAATATCTTTTGAGTATTCCGCCTTTAATATTGTTTTGTTCTTGAACCGTGATTACAGATTTATTAATAATATAACGGTATCTGTCGTATATGTTTTGTTCCTTAATGTCTTACCCGCACCGTGTTGCTATATTATGTCTGTAGAACATCACAATTATCTTTATGTAGCCATTTGAAACGTTGAAGTGTTGTTAGGGCCTCGGGCAGGCCTCTGAGGCAGACTAACAGATGGTGACTCTACTTCAGTGCTCGGCTGATTAGAGCTTGTTGGTCCAGTTGCTGTTTCGGATATGTCCGTGGAAGTCGCCGGTCCCTCCGGAGCTTCTACATTGGTGGTTCGCATGCTGTCGCACTCAGCACCAACTCCAAGTGCGCCCTGACGCTCCTCAGGCAGGGCCGTTTCCTCAGATTATAAATTTTCAACTCCATCATGCAATGGGTTGCCTTTTAATCCTACGGCCAGGGTTTTTTTTGTTGGGGTTTTCTCCGTTAGGGGGTATCCTTCATGGCTGCGACGCCATCCTCGCAGTCATCTGTGACCCTAGACAGGGGCCCTTGCAGGGTACTGACAGCCGGAACCAGCTGAGCCCAGGTTATTTTATAGAGGTATGCTCCTCTGCACCTAGATCCGTTGGGAGCTGGTAATCGCCTCCAGGTCCATTGGTCTTCACTGAAGTCCGTTACCATCCATAGCATTGCTGTGGACGGTCCCGGGGGCACGACGAGGACGTGGACATCACTTGCCCCCTTATTATTATTATTATTATTATTATTATTATTATTATATTTTTAAGACTCTCGCCTAGCGAGATGCCATACAGCCGACACCGGGACCTTTAGAGAACCAAGGTGCCTGCTTCGCTTGCAAACTCGGGCGGTCAGGATTCGACGGTGAAGTCAGGTGATGTTATATCAATAAAAACTTCCTCACGACGCGTGCAGCACTCAGGAGAACAGCCTTTTGCATTGTGTGAATGTGCCAGTTGTTAAGGCCACGCCTTGCAGACGATGAAGTTAGTTCTTCAGAGACCAGTCCATTTGCAGAGGTAACCACAGGAACTACGTCAACAGATACTAACCGCCACATGTCGCTCAGTTCAATAGCCAAGGCCTGATATTTTCGCTTCTTCTTGGCAATGGCAGCGGCTATATTTCGGTCTAGAGGGATAGCTATGTCAACTATAATCCCTTTCCGTGAAAACTTGTCGACCCATATTATGTCAGGTCTGTTGGCTTCGACCCTGCGATCAGTTGTGACAGCAACATTCCACAAGAGCTTCCACCATTTCGTCTCCAGAACTGAATCCGGCTTGAACTTGTATTATGGGACCTCTTTCTCTACCATCTCTTACTTTGCAGCCAGGGCCTGATGGACAACCGCAGCAACGTCATTGTGCCGACTCAGATATTCTGTTTATGCCAATGCAGAACACCCGCCCATTATGTGTTGGAGGGTTTCGCCGGGATGATTGCAAAGTCAGCAGCGGTCCTCTACACTCATATCCCCAATCACATACTTTTGGTAATTGCGAGTGGGGGTTACTCCGTCCTGAATAGAAATGACGAGGCCTTCTCTCTCAGCAAAGAGGCCAGATTTTGTTAGCCAGGAGACACGATGAAATGTTCACAGCTTTCCCTATGAGCTCAGCAAGAAACCTGCCATGTAAACGCTTCTGGGCCC
This sequence comes from Teleogryllus occipitalis, assembly GCA_011170035.1. Lineage (NCBI taxonomy): Eukaryota > Metazoa > Arthropoda > Insecta > Orthoptera > Gryllidae > Teleogryllus > Teleogryllus occipitalis. Next base: position 12,663 of record BLKR01006546.1, read on the forward strand.
ATTCACTCAGCCTATCTTCTTTGGTGATACACAGACTCTCAGAGTCCGCTTCACTGAGGTTCAGTGGAGTAAAATTCTTGTCCATGGCACAAATTGCTTCATGCACAACCGTCGTTTTCTGAAGGTAGTATTTGCGAAGACTGTTGATTTTTTCGCGCAAAGGGACTCAAAATCCAAAAGACCTCTACCTCTTTCTTTCCGAGGTATTTACAGTCTTGCTACTGAACTGCCTCCGGGTCAATGACCCTCATCTCGATCAGGTTTTTCGTCCAGTTTCCCTGATCCATTGAGCAAATGCTGAGATGGCCCCTTGTTTTGCTTCTGGACATAAATGTAACTTCATTATCTGTGCCAGTCTTCTAGAATTCATTGGGAAATATAGTTATTCAAATTATCGTTTCCATGTTGTTGCGGCAGGAAGTATTATTCCTTGACGAAGGACATCATGGATAAGAGCCCAAAATTTATTGCTTTTATATCCTTGAAAATAGATTTTATTATATAAGAGCTTTTTTCTTTTGTTTTCTTTCCAAAATTCATGTAGTATATGATTTAGTGTAGGGATCACAGAATTTTGAAAATGTGCACAGAATTAACTTCTCCCCATAGCACGTCATACACAGTTTCAACTGTTTTTTTGCGTAAAATAAATAAATAAAATAAATAAACTGTTGGGATGGTGCATGCGGTATTTGGTAAGAGTGGTCCTAACTTTTCGATTAAGGTCCGGCAGTGCAGTTGTTGTCCAGTTAAGAACACGAAATGTATAGACAGCCACAGGTACTGCCCAAGTGTTGATAGCTGACATGAGGTTCTTTCCATTTAAAAGAGTTTTACAAATTTTTGCGACTCTTTGCAAGACTTTATTTTGAATAATATACCTCATCTTTGCTTCACTTGTGCTCAATAGTTGATGCACGCCTAAATATTTGTATGTACTGCCCAAGTTCTTGGATATTGGTGCCACACATCAGGATGAGTTTGTCCGGATCAAGGATTTTTCCCCTTTTCACGTGCACTATAGCGCATTTATCAATGCCAAACCCAATACAAATAAAGTCGCTGAAGGTCTTTACAAGTTCAAGCAGCGAGGAAATCTGGTTCTTATCTTTGGCGTATAAATTGAGATCGTCCATGTAGAACTGACGATTAATGAGGATATGGGGATATTTGGTGATTTCATATCCTATACCCGAATCTCTTAACATTCTGCTGAGAGGGTTTAAAGCTAGGGAGAACCATAAGGGACTTAGACTATCTCCCTGGAAAATTTCTCGTTTAATCTTCAGTTCCTTGGTGGTATAGCTGTCTCTAGAAAAGGTGACTTTTATTTTTGTGCGCCAAGTTCCCATGCAGTGTCGGATTAGGTTCACATACTGGGCATTTACTTTGTAGAGGCGAAGGACACATAAAAGCCACGAATGAGATATTAAGTCGAAGGCCTTGGTATAGTCGATTCATCCAACAGAAATGTTGCGGTGTCTTTTTTTGGCTTGATTCACTACAACACTGTCTTCTATCAATAATTCTTTGCAACCTTGATCACCCTTTCTACAACCATTTTGCTCTGGTGCCAGAAGATTGTTGGCTTTCAGATGGGTATTCAGAATACTAGCTATCACGGATGCAAAAATCTTATATACTGTGGGGAGACAAGTGATGGGTCGATAGATCTTCCTGATTGAATTGAAGATATCTTTCCGTGTAATATTAGGCAAGCACATTTGTGGTATATCACAACACTTCTCTTCCTCTTCTGCTATCCAATAAGCTCCATCATCATGAGTCTTGGGAATGCTCCATATATTTCTCCAATATTCTTCAATTTCGGAGCATTTAAGAACTGTTTCCGGCAACATTCTTTGTTCTTTGAGTTGCCTGAAAAATTTCTTCTGGTCGCATGAATACATAGCATTCTGTTGTGTTCGTTTCATTGCTTTATGATATCTTCTTATACGACACCCAAGGGCTGCGATGCGCTGTTTCAGGTATCCAAGTCAAGTCATTATTATTATTATTATTATTATTATTATTATTATTATTATTATTATTATTATTATTATTATTATTATTATTATTATTATTATTATTATTATTACAACGTTACACGTCACAGAGTTTTAACTGTTTTTGACGTAAAATAAATAAATAAATAAATAATCATAATTGTTATTATTCTTCTAATTCACGACTAAAGATGTTATGGATCGGTTGAATTTACTCCAGGTTGCAACCAGTTTCCTAAGGAGCAGATTATGGACTGTCGGTACCCCTACAATACTTTGCACAAAATGTGGGTTGTTCCAAATAAAGCAATGTCTTGCACTTTCCAGACTTTTGAATGATCTGGGAATTTTACCAAGTTCTTATATAAATATTGCGGAATAAATCCCAGAGATTGTGGTGACATGAGCTTTTACGTCCCACATTCGGCTGATCGGTGGGTGGGATTTGGTTATTATTCGTACAATTCGTTTTTGTAATCCTAGACTTTTAGATTACAAAAATGAATTGTACGAATAATTACCAAATCCCACCCACGTGATTCATGTAAGCCTATCTTCATTCATCTAGGAATTTTACCATTACCTTGTCTGTTGATTTACGAATCAGTGGCTTTGGTCAAAAATGATTTGCTTAAGGGCGGGAATATATTTTCAGAAAATGCCGATGTCTATAACTATAACACTCGACGTAGCAATCATATTCATCAAGTGGCAGTATCAACAGCTCATTACGAAAACTTCACATACAATACATGTGCATTATTTTACAATACTTTCCCAGATGACATTAAACGATTAAATTAGATAGAAAAGTTTAAATCCCAAGTGAAATCGTTTCTGCTGCATAAATGTTTCTATACAATTAGAGACTATACTGAGCATCACAAGAAAAGTAACATTAATTTTAACAATAACACATAATGGATTGTTTACCATTGAAACTGTAAAAATGTGTATAAACAACCTATAACGAGTATTGTACTACTACAGCCTCCGGGTCAATGACCCCCACCTCGATCAGGTTTTTCGTCCAGTTTCCCTAATCCATTGAGCAAATGCTGAGATGGCCCCTTGTTTTGCTTCTGGACATAAATATAAATGTAACTTCATTTCCTGTGCACATCTTCTAGAATTCAGTGGGAAATACAATTATTCAAATTATCGTTTCCATGTTGTTGCGGCAGGAAGTATTATTCCGAAGGACAACACGGATAAGAGCAAAAATTTATTGCCTTTTTATCCTTGAAAATAGATTTTATTACATGGGAGGGTTTTTTTTCTTTTTTTCTACTTTTTTCACAATTTAAGTAGTATATGACTTAGTGTAGTGATCACAGAATTTTGAAAATGTGCACACAATTAACTTTTCCCCATTGCACGTCATACGCAGTTTTAACTGTTTTTTTACGTAAAATAAAATAAATAATCTAGATTTCCTGACTTTTATATTTAAGAATTTAATTTTCACTGTCTCCTTGGTTTCGACGTTTTGGCATGGCACAGCAACATCTACAAGAAGACACTATTTTTTCTCCAAATCTCGGATAACAATATCCGGTTTGTTTGCCGCTATCGTGCGATTAGTTTGAATTTGTTGGTCGTACAATACTATACACAGTCCAACAGACGTCACCGGTACCACTTACCAGCATGTATTTGGAACTTTGAAGGCGGTAAAGATCTGCCAGTGGAGGTAACTACTGACCCGGTGTGTCTTTTCAAGTATTCGATCTTTGTTAGAATTGGAAAAGCTAAGACTATATGGACAATGATTTCTACTTGTTCCAGGGAAATGCGACATTTATCATCTTGGGAGATTTTGAGAACCGTTTTATCATAATGTCGTGTTCTCAACGCCAGATCTTGGACAGCTATTAAAACTGCTTCCGATTCTGCCTTCATTCTTTCCCTTTTATGCCATAAATGATTACTATTTATTGATCTGCACAATGTCCATTTATTTTTATTTTCCATGGAGTGGTTTGTCTCTCCATGATTTCTTTAACTTTGCACACTTGTCAAGAACTTCAGATCATTATTACACACATTATAAAACATTATTATCATTATTATTATTATTATTATTATTAGTGTGGTAGTCAATTTTCGATAGTCCCTTTTGTGTTTATGTAGGACCCACCCTTCGAGGAGGTGACGAGGGGCAGCGCAGATGAGCCGCAGGCGTCGGGCTTTTTCGTGGCCGTATGGCGCGAGCTGGAGCGCAAGCTCAATTTCACGTGAGTTATTTATTAATTATTCAATTACCATCTGATGTACACCAGTGTTGCTTTGTGTATTTATATATCACAATTATAATCAGAGTGGAAAATGAATAAATTCTATCTATAAGGTAAAATGGAAACCATTTTATTTACAACTCTTCTGTCTCTGCCCATCCCCGCTGTTCTCTGTCCCGCTTGCCCGCCCACTTCGTCTCGCTCCGCCCTCCCTGTTTCCTCTCTCTCGCTCTCAGCCCCTGACTTCGCGCCACGGCTAAAGCCTTGCGGTGCAACAGCTATGCTCATTTCGTTGTCATACCAAACGTGTATCATTCAAACTTTGATTTTCTTTTAGAGCACTAGTGCTATAATGAAGCCTCTTATAGCATCCTTCTGTGCACCACTAATCGAACATTATCATATCATCGTAGGTAAAAGTTCAACATTATAGGAATAAATATGTAACGTTGTTTTATCGAAGTGTTTCTTGTTGCGTAAAACAATTGTGTCGTAAACACCACACCATTTTCTACCATGCCAAAAGTTGAATACCATAGCGTCTAGAGCTAAGCAAGGAACTATCTCATCATGTCTTCAATTTGATCAAGAGAAACTCAACGAAATATATGATCGACATTGGAACATGCACTGAGAGCTATCAAACATTCATGACACACATTCCTATAATGCAGTAGGCAAGACCGCGGCTCGTTGCCACTCAAGTTCCTACATCGGCACATAGGTTCCATAATCCCTATGTGCTCTTACCGAAAGAACTTCCCATAAAAGTCTCAGGATGATCAGTGCAACGATGGTGGAATCGTGATCTCAAATGTGTTCTAGAGCTTGGAGCACATTACTTTCGTAGTTCATTGATTGTTGCCTGCAATATTGAAACGGAAAAAATTTGCCTCTCCCCCTCTTTTGCTGTTGAAACCTTCTACCAAGTTCTTGATTTTGGTGTATCACGTTATTAGTTTTAATTTCCCTTGTCACTTCAACGGCCATCTTTACTCTAGAACGCGTTAGGTATGCCTCAGAAGCTCACAGAGGTACGTTTTTTCTTTTTCCGTTAATTATAATTAATTTTATTTAGTGAAACGCAATAAACTTTCGCCGTATATGATTAAATGTATAAAAATGCTTGTATATAATATAAATAAAATAAGGCCCTTGAAATATTGGCTTACGTGAATACGTAAGGTGAGACTCCGCGACTGACCCCATATATTTTTCATGTTTTGTTGGATAGATTGCGATTTTAACCGACTGCCATAGCGTATGTAGGTTGTGCGTCCACATCTCAAGCTTCATTGACCTAGAGGTCCTAAGTTCAAGCCCGATAAAATAAATGTCTCGTTCAAAACCTACCTTTGCCTGGGTATGGCTGCTCTAAACATTCGTTTCCTTTATTTCCTCTGAACAATTCCGTACGAATACCTGAGGAGTTCCTTAGCCAACAGACCACTGACAGCATGTGATCTTTCTTCGAGTATCCCGTCCATATTCCCATTCTTAGGACCGAGGAGTAGGCCGATCTCCTATCCCCGTATGGACCAATTTGAGTCAACCAAGACATTAACGGTGTCTTGAGGTAGGAAAGGGGAATAACCAAATTCAATTACTCTTTGGAAAATATGTTGTTTTAGGTGACAACAATGCACCAGGAATCAGATAAGGAGTCACAATACTACAATATAACCATGGACATTCTTTTTAAATCGATGAAAATTCCCAGTATTAACCATTTACCTTCATAATAGACTAAAGTTGGTCGGCACAGTGACGCAGAATAGAATATTTGTGCCTTATCAAACAGAAGGAATGAAAAGCACATCTCCACTTTTGGTTTCACTAAGAGACACAACGTAGCACCGTACGTTCCAAAACGTGAGGTAAGCATCGTCCTTCTGTCTAAAATAAAATAGTCCCCACATATTTAAGTTTTTCAGAGAACAGCAAACCATACAACTGTTCACTGTGTAACAAAAGGTGAATCAAACGGTCCGCCTGCATATGCAAGAAAGAGACGAGAATGTTGCCTCGCGCATTGGTAAAAACTGTATTGATGTGTAAGCTGTTGCAGCATATGTTGCTATGCTGAAGAGTAATCGCAATCAGAAGAAAGTCGCCAAATATTATTGATAGATTGTGGAAAGCCCTAGTAAAACGTCATATTGAGGCGACACAGGGAGGCTGTGGGTAGGATTCGAAGTACAGACGCTTCCTAGCGGTAAATTCTGAGTAACTAAACAATATTTAACAAAGATCTTCACAAAAATTTTCCTTACAAAATAGAGCTTCAGAAATTAATAATGGAAAATATACATGACCCTCGGAGGCTCATTCTGGGTATTCACGAAGTCAAAAGAACGGGTATTCTCGGGTTAATCAGAAATCCCGTTCGGGCTGGTTGGAACGTTTTAATTGAGATTACTTGGCACAGTGTCAACCAGTCCCATTCCCTGTGTGATATCTCCACAAAATAAAACTATTTTGTGATATTTTATTCACTGCTAGGGTAAAAGCACCGGTAGTGGCCAGAGTTAAGCAAACCTTCGTAGTTTTCTCAAAATTCTTGAGCTACTATTAAAGTCGTTATGCCAAACTAAATGGGCAATTAACATGCCTCTTTCTGAATAAAATACACATCTTCTCGGAAGTACTGAGTCGATGCTGAGTTTCAGCCTACCCAAAGGCCTGTGCCAAGCAATTCCACAAGCAGGATTGGTTGGCACATCTTGACTTGGTGGTTCTTAACCGAACCTAAAAGTTTCGGTCAGTTCGGCCACATGGTTTTCGAACCTAAATGTTCGACTATCAAATATTTTCTTAAAAACTAGCGTAAGACAGCCTTATAAATGTAATTTCTTTTGGTACAATCAAACTTGCCAAAACTAAACAGGAATTATGTAAAAAAATAAAAAATGGTTTCTTACCCACCTCAACCTCCCCTAAAAATATAAATAAAGTTATAAAATTAAAAATATATGACATATGTCAGTGTCAATCAGTGTCAATATTATGAAATGAGAATGAGGAAGGAGTGATTTATGCACCAGTACCTGAAGTGGTATTGTTTCGAGCGAGGTGGTTGAGAAGCCGTGGCAGAGCGTACCGTACCGAGGTGTCTCGTATGGTGGCAGGGAGGTACGGTGGCGGAGAGTTTTGTGATTGGGGCACCGTAGTGAGGTGAGGAGTGCCGTGCCACGACGGAGCGCGGCAGCGGGTGCGCGCGAGTGCACGTGTATGCACCGGCTTAGCTCTGGGCATCAATTGATGTCACGAAAGTGCCTCTGATCGGGAGGTTCTAGGGTTCATGTCCCGACGGTGGCAGGATTTTCGACACTAGGTCGAGTTCAGCCGCTGTCTGAAGGAGACTTCTAGCGGCCGCTTGCTGTGATCGGTGCTTTCCGTGGTTTCTCCGATCAACGTCAAGCGAATGCCGGAGGAGTACACAAACGGTTCACGGACCACGCGAGATCTTTCCCTCTTCTTCCTTGTTCTATTCTCACCCCTTAATTACATACACACACAAACGTACGTACATTACATTACCACATGTGTCGGGTGCATGGAATTTGTCCCGGCTAGGGCTGTAATCCGCAGGTGGGAGATGTCTGGTGAGGGAAAACCCCGCAAACCGGCGCCGGGGGAAGATCACCGCCACCTCCTGCGATAAAATATGCACTTACATTTACGGGCCTAATGGCGTTATTAGTACCGGGAGCGGTAGCTCAGTGCATCAACTGATGTCACTGCAGCGCCTCTGACCGGGAGGTCCTAGGTTCGAGTCCAGACGGTGGCAGGATTTTCAACACTAGCTTTTCAGCTAGGTCGAATTCAGTCGCTGTCTGGAGGAGAATTCTGGCTGCTCTGATCGGTAGTTTTCCGTGGTTTCTCCGATCAACACCAGGCGAATGCCGGAGCAGTACTCTACCAAACGGGCCACGGACCGCACGCGATCTGTCCTTCCTCTTCCTTGTCCTATCATCTCCCCTTACACACACTTACACGAACATGCTCTACACTACCACATGTTCCGGGAGACCGGTCGGGAGCTTAGAGCTTGTCCCGGCTGGGGCGGTGCCCCGCTGGTGGGAGAGTCCTGGTTAGGGGGAAACCCCGCTAGCCGACGGTAGGTCGGCGCCGGATCTTGCCATCCAGCGGGGGAAGATCACCGACATCTCCCGAGAAAAACATACACTACACTAACAGGACTAATGACCAAAGCAGTTGATGCGCCCGGAAGCACGAAAAAATCAATCAATCAACAAGCGTTATTAGTCATCGCGCTAAGCAGTGAATGAAGGAAAGGCGTGCGCACGCGCGTGCGCAGGACGCGGCTGGTGCAGACGCGCGAGAGCACGGGCGGCGCGCCGCTGGGCGGTGGCAACTGGAGCGGGCTGATCGGGGTGCTGCTGCGGCGGCGCGCGGGCGCGGCGCTCAACCGCATCACGCTGACCACGACGCGCCAGGAGGCGGCCGCCTTCACCGTGCCCATCCTCACCACGCGGTCAGCCCCGCGCCCCGTGCCTGCCATCCACGAGCTGCGAACGAAAATTGAGGCATTCGGGTAGACGAGAATTTCGGACATTTGACGAGAGCAAAATTATTGACTTACCACGCCTCTCATAATTAAGAAGCATGGGGTCACTTTATATCATGTTAGCTTTAGAATCCAGAAAATTGACAATAAAAATACATTTACCATTTATGTTTCATTAGTGATGTGTAGCTCACTTCCAATACCTACTACGATCGTTGCAATTTCGTTAGTAACGTAAAATGTCAGTTATCACTATTTCCGCCCGAACGCCTCAATTGTAATGATGTAAATGTCAATATTTAAGTGGTTACGCGGAAGAGCAGGCCTTACGGCCTGAGCCTTCGCCAGTAATAAAGACATTATTATTATTATTATTATTATTATTATTATTATTATTATTATTATTATTAAAAATTATTTTGTATACCACCGTTGTAAGCGAGCTTTTCTGTCGCGAGACATCGTTCGGAAAAGAGCCTTTTACGGTACAAATGATGACGTATTAGATTTTACGACAGGAATGATTGCATGTGTGTTGACGCAATCAGCCAATGGCGAAGAGAGAATCTTGGGGAGGTAAATGAAACAACCAACCACCGTTTTCTCGTACAGATGTCAAATACCCGGAACGTCACAAGGAAGTTGTTTTGCAATATTAAGTTTGATTCTCTTAAACATTTATAATTCTGATATACAAAAAAATAGCGTATGCAACTCGTTTATAATGTTACTTTTTTGCATTCGTACAAATTTGAGAACTCGCTCCTAACGTCGCTCGTTTTCAGAACATGTACTCGTGTAATAAAGCTGAACATTATAAATTAATTGCATAAACAACTATTCTTTTTCAAATATTTAGTTCGATGTAAGATACATATGTTTCATTTGTACAATTTTTTAATCATAATTGCATCACAATTTTCTTCCTATCAGAAAATAAACTCGAAATTCGATAGAATGAGAAGCGCTTATACTGCACGCCTGATAGTTAGAATTGTAAAGCATTGGTGATGATTAAATAAATATTTTCATGCTCAGTCGATAATATATCCTATAATATGCATGCAAACATGTACAATTAAGAGTAAAAATTAATTTAATATCAACTCAAATATGCACTAACAAATTTAATTGTTTTTCTCATTTTCTATTTCACTGCCTTTTTTGTAGGGGACGATTTTTTTTTCAACTTTTCTTTCTATAGATTCATCCTTTTATCAGAGAAATATGTTATGAATGTCCAAAATTACCTTCGTATGTCACAAGGTATAATGGAAGCATACTTAAAGAACATTTATCAGCTCACGCTCCAAAATCAGGATTATTTTACACATCTGCGTGGAATCCGCAAACGCAGTTCATGAAAATTTCTCATTTCGTGGGGTGCAATGTCACGGAGCAGTGTCCGAGTACTTCGGAGACGCTTTCATGACCGAGCGAGGAACCAGTTTGTCAATGTAGTTCCTATCTGTGGTCGGTCAGCCAACAGTAACAGCCCTCCGGTAATTTCACTTTCCATTGTAATGCGACCGAATTTTGTTTAGTTACCACTTATTATGAACATGGAAGAAATATTTTGTATATGGTGTATTTCAGTTAACGATAAGACTCACTTCACAGTTGCTTTTCTTTCTTCCGAGAATTTTAAAACATGTAACTAAACAATAAAAGAATCTACATCAATATATGTCCATGGTCCAAATCTAAGAACCTGTTGTTTAGGCTTTTTCTATTAACAAATTTAATGCAAAAATCCTAATAAAAAGTCCTTAACATAATCAGTAGTCTAAAATGCAATATTTTAAGGGAAAATGTATAAACATTCATTGTGATATTTACTTATCAAACTGTACGATTTGTGTATGAGACAAATCGAACATGCTCATGCAGTCTGGAGTGCAGACTTTCTGTACGTCCAATCTGCCCGAAAACCGGTGTCAAACGGCCCTAACCTCGATCTGGGCGTTCCGATTGCAGGGCGAGTTTCTTCATCCGCATGCCGGCGGGGCGCGAGGGCGGGTGGGCGGCGTTGGCGGCGCCGTTCAGACCCCCGCTATGGGCGGCGGCGGGAGCGGCGGGGCTGGCGCTGGCCGCGCTGCTCTGGGCCACGGCCCACGCCCCCGCCCACGCCCACGCACGCGGTCGCGCCCACGCCTCCCTGCGCGGGCCCTTGGCCGCCGCCGCCGACGCGCTGCTCGCCGTGTGGGCCACCTTCTGCGGCCAGCGTGAGTGTCGTTCGACCTCCGCACGGGGCGCACCGCGCACAACGGCCTGTTCCCTGTCTACTCCACAGTGCATCTGACCGGGAGCGGGAGCTCAGTGCATCAACTGATGTCACTGCAGCGTCTCTGATCGGGAGGTCCTAGGTTCGAGTCCGGACGGCGGCAGGATTTTCGACACTAGCTTTTCAGCTAGGTCGCATTCAGTCGCTGTCTGGAGGAGAATTCTAGCGGCCGGCTGCTCTGATCGGTAGTTTTCCGTGGTTTCTCCGATCACCACCAGGCGAATGCCGAAGTAGTACCCTACCAAACGGGCCACGGACCGCGCGCGATCTGCCCTTCCTCTTCCTTGTCCTATCCTCTCCCCCTTACACACACACACACACACACTTACACTAACATGCACTACACAACCGTATATTCCGGGAGACCAGTCGGGAGCGTAGAGCTTGTCCCGGCTGGGGCGGTGCCCCGCTGGTGGGAGAGTCCTGGTTAGGGGAAACCCCACTAGCCGACGGTATGTCGGCGCCGGATCTCGCCATCCAGTGGGGAAGATCACCGCCATCTCCCGAGAAAAAACATGCACTGCACTAACGGGACTAATGACCAAAGCAGTTGACGCGCCCGGAAACACGAAAAAAAAACAACCGAGCGCATCTACAGGCGAGAGCTGGTACAGGGCCGATGGGCAGCAGGGGAAACTTCGTGTGTGGCGTGGGCGACGGCGCACGTTCTGGGTGGGCTCTGTCAGGGGACGTGGTACACACGCGGTGCACCGCTCGGCGCAGAGTTTGGGTAGCGGGACGAGCACTGGCAGGGGGCTGGTGCGTAGGGTTGCGGGGTGGGAGGTGGCGTAGGAGCTGGGTGGGCGTTTACAGGGTGTATGGTGCGCAGTAGGCGATCGTGCAGGAACTGTGTGGGCGGGGTGTGATGCAAAATCCTTAGCGGTAAAGGGGTAGTGCGCCGAACGGGAAGCGACACAGGGACCAGGTAGTCGTGGTGCGCTACTGTGGAGGCGTGGTGCGCCGAGCGGGAAGCGGTACAGGAACTGAGTGGGTGTGGTGTGCAGCTGTGGAGGCGTGGTGCGCCGAGCGGGAAGCGGCACAGGGACCGGGTGGGCGTGATGCGCAGCTGTGGAGGCGTGGTGCGCCGAGCGGGAAGTGGGTCAGGGACCGGGTGGGCGTGGTGCGTAGCTGTGGAGCATGTTGCGCCGAGCGGGAAGCGGCACAGGGACTGGGTGGGCGTCGTGCGCAGTTGTTGAGGCGTGCTACACGAAGCGGGAAGCGGCACAGGGCCTGGGTGGCCGTGATGCGCAGTTGTGGAAGCGTGGTGCGCCGAGTGGGAAGCGGCACAGGGACGGTGTGGGCGTGGTGCGTAGCTGTGGAGGCGTGGTGCGCCGAGCGGGAAGCGGCACAGGGACCGGGTGGGCGTGATGCGCAGCTGTGGAGGCGTGGTGCGCCGAGCGGGAAGCGGCACGGGGACTATGTGGGCGTGGTGCGTAGCTGTGGAGGCGTGGTGCGCCGGCGGGAAGCGGCACAGGGACCAGGTGGGCGTGATGCGCAGCTGTGGAGGCGTGGTGCGCCGAGCGGGAACTGGGTCAGGGACCGGGTGGGCGTGGTGCGTAGCTGTGGAGGCGTGGTGCGCCGAGCGGGAAGCGGCACAGGGACTGGGTGGGCGTCGTGCGCAGATGTGGAGGCGTGCTACACGGAGTGGGAAGCGGCACAGGGACCGGTTGGGCGTGGTGCGCAGCTGTGGAGGCGTGGTGCGCCGAGCGGGCAGCCGCGCAAGGCCTGCGCGCCGTGGCGTGGCTGGCGGCGTTGCTGGGCGTGACGCTGCGCGCTGCGTACGGCGCCGACCTGGTAGCCGCGCTGGCGCACTCGGCGCCGCAGCTGCCCTTCACGTCGCTGGAGCAACTGCTGGCGCACGGCGGCTACGCGCTGGGCGTGGTGCGCGGCTCGGGCCTTTTCAACACCTTCATGGTGAGCACCAGCGCTTGTCGCGAGAACCAAGGGCAACACCGGAATCCCTGAGCCCCCGAATCCCGCACTTGCCCACAACCAGGTGGCCCTTGTGCTGTTATTTGAGACTAGGGGCTGCCCGACTCCGGTGGAACTGTTCCGAAAACATATTAGCGTCCACAGACGTGGCCCATGGCCCTTCGGTTCTCTAATAACATTTGAGATGACCGTCCCCCCAAATATGCGCAATAATAATTAAAAATACAAACATTGTAAACGTGAGATTTTTTGATTCATTGAAATGTTCTCGCCGATCAAATCGCCACGCAATCTGCCAAAGAAGTTTTTTCGGTTTGCTACAGAAATAGGAATTACGCTCTGAGTCGCAAGTGCTTGAAAGCAAGTTTGAGAATCGAGTGCTATAAATTCTAAAATTGATAAATTCTTATTTAAAAGACAAAAAATCTATTAGAAAAAATAATTGGGGTAGGTAGGGAGTCGTGGCAGTAGATGAGATATTACTGGGTTTCTAATTGTTGCTGAATGATGAGCCGTGGGATGGCACTGAACTGCACACGGGCAATAAGATGAAGTCCGACGGTGAACCGTGATGAGCGCTTATCTAAGGAATGGTGCTGCGCCGTGGGCTTGTCCTACGCAGTGACTGCGGGCTGAGCTGTGGGCAAGAGCTTCGAGGCAGCTGCTGAGCTATTGACTTGCCTCGAAGCTGCGTGGCTGTTGTTGCTGAGTCAAATGTGGACTCAGAGCCGTGGTGGTGTACTGAGCTCTGGCTGGACTCTGAACCCTTGACGGGTGCTGAGTCGTTGCGGGTGCTGTACCATTGGTTATTACTGAGCCGTGGTGGATATAGAGCGTTGGGTGACAGCTCATTCCTGGCGGACGCTGGGCCGTGGGTAATTGTTGAGCGACGGCGAGAACTGGGCGGTGGATCCTGAGAAGTTGTGAGTGGGGAACAGGTGGTGAATGCTGGATCGCGATTGAGTGCTGAGCAGTGCAACCGTCACTAGGTCGTGGGTGAATGCCGAGTCATGGTAATTGATGGACCGTGGATGGTAGGCGTGGAGGGTGCCGAGGAGGGTAGTTGAATGTTGAACCGCGGAAAGTCGGGGCCCATTGTTGACCGCTGAGTCGTGGCTAGTGATTGACTGTGGGGGAATGCTGAACCCACGCGGTTGCTGGGCCGTGGCGATTGCTGTGCTGTAGGTGACAGCAAAAATGTAAGTCCAGGTAATTACTGGGCCGGTAGAGAATGCTGAGCCGTGGTGGATAGTCGTCCGTGAGTAATTGTTGAGGCACGGCTGTTATTGGCACGTGGGTGAATGCTGTGCCGAGGCGGTGCGGGTGCTGGAACTGACTACAAAACCGCAGCGAATGCTGATCCCCTGCGGGTGGAGGGTCTCGAGTGCCCGGGTGAGTGGCCCATGGCGAGTGGTGTGCCGAGCCCAGGCAGGGCAGGGTGGGTGTTTGGCCGATGTTGTCTGCAACGGCCTGGCTGGACGGTACGCCGGTCCGCGGGCGAGTGGCGAGCGGCGGCGCGTGTCTGCTGACCATGAATGCCGAGTGGCAGCTGGAGCGGGGCGTGCGCAGGAGGCGAGCGAGCCGGCGCTGGTGGCCGCGTTCCAGCGGTGGGTGGCGCCCGCGCACGCGGCAGGTGCGCTGCCGGCGGACACGGCGGCGGGGCTACGGCGGGCGTGCGCGGGCGGCTACGCCTTTGTCACCATCCGCGAGTACGCACACGCCGCCGTGCACGAGGGCGCGGTGCACTGCCCGCTCGCCGCGCTGCCCCGCGCCTCCTTCGCGTTGCCCATGGGCATGCTGCTGGCGCGCGGCCACCCTGCCCTGCGCGCCATCAACTTCCAGTGAGTTCGCACTCTCTCTCGCGCACGCGCCTCCTATCACACACGTTCCCTCTCACGCCACCCCCTTACGCACGATCCCTGTCGCGCACGCCCCCTGTCGCGCACGCCCCCTCTCGCGCACGCCCCCTCTCGCGCACGCCCCCTATCTCCCTCTCACGCCACCCCCTTACGCACGATCCCCGCGCACGCCCCCTGTCGCGCACGCCCCCTCTCGCGCACGCCCCCTCTCGCGCACGCCCCCTCTCGCGCACGCCCCCTCTCGCGCACGCCCCCTCTCGCGCACGCCCCCTCTCGCGCACGCTCCATCTCACGCACGCTCTCTCTCGCGCACGCTTCCTCTCGCTCATGCTCTCTCTCACGTACGCTCCCTCTCCCCCTCTCTCTCACGCACGCCCTGTGTCCTGCTCACGTGTTTTACGCCCCAAACGTCTCCGCCTCCACACCAACGGCTCTCCGTGCGCAGGATCCGCTCCATGCGGCGCTGCGGTGTGCTGGCGCGGCTGTACCGGGCGGAGTTGCCTGTGGCGGCGGCGGGGGCGGGGGCGGCGGCCGTGACGCGGGCGACGGGGGCGGCAGAGGCGTCCGCGGTGCCGTTGGACGTGGCGGGGGCGCTGCCGCTGCTGATTATGGCGGGGACGGGGGCGGCGCTGGCGGTGGCGCTGGCGGCGGCCGAGCGGGCGGTGGGGCGGGGCCTGCGCGCAGAGAAACTCCCCGCCGCCCCCGCCACCGCCACCGCCGCCGCTCCCGCCGCCGCCTCCGCCTCCGTCGCCGCCTTCGCCCTCGCGCCCGCGTGGGGGCGCCAGCGCCGCCTCTCGCTGCACGTCACGTGGGACGGCTGAGGGCCCAGACAACGCCGCCTCACACGACAGCAGCCCGGATCAGTGGCCATGCGCCAAGTGGCCACAGGTCTGGCCGCCGGCCACCAAGGAACACTTCAGCACTTTATTCAGTTTATTACTAACCGTTTCAACATGATCCCATCACATCCAAAGAAGTACCGGGAGCGGTAGCTCAGTGCATCAACTGATGTCACTGCAGCGCCTCTGACCGGGAGGTCCTAGGTTCGAGTCCTGACGGCGGCAGGATCTTCGACACTAGCTTTTCAGCTAGGTCGAATTCAGTCGCTGTCTGGAGGAGAATTCTAGCGGCCGGCTGCTCTGATCGGTAGTTTTCCGTGGTTTCTCCGATCAACACCAGGCGAATGCCGGAGCAGTACCTAACAACGGGCCACGGACCGCGCGCGATCTGTCCTTCCTCTTCCTTGTCCTATCCTCTCCCCTTACACACACACACTTACACTAACATGCACTACACTACCACATATTCCGGGAGACCAGTCGGGAGCTTAGAGCTTGTCCCGGCTGGGGCGGTGCCTCGCTGGTGGGAGAGTCCTGGTTAGGGGGAAACCCCACTAACCGACGGTAGGTCGGCGTCGGATATCGCCATCCAGCAGGGGAAGATCACCCCATATCTCCCGAGAAAAAACATGCACTACACTAACGGGACTAATGACCAAAGCAGTTGACGCGCCCGGAAACACGAGAAAACAATCAATCCATCCAAAGAAGTATTGCCGTTATTAATACCTTTTTAAAACTTTAGGCCAAGATTTAAAAAAATATGTTTTCAAAAATATTTATGAGGGTTCGAACTGAAAATGCACCACGTTTCCTGAAATATTTTCTGAACCCACCCCTGGGCTACATTCTGAGCTATGCACCTTGAGCTCAGGGATCTTTACCCCCCCTTCCTTCCGGCGCTCTTAGTTTCACTTCTACAAAAGAGCAGATTCTCCCGAGGGGGTCGCGCAATAATTCATTTAACTATGTGTCTTTTCGAATAGCCGTGCTTATCTTTCTACAGCGTCTAAAAGAGAGAGCATTCGGAATATTTTTCCTATGGTGTTCTGTCTTTTAAACACTCAAACAACGCTCATTGTCTGGCTTTTTTCTCCACATTCTTTTCAATAAATTTTCTGAACACTTTATCAGGGTTGGGCAGTATTTAAATACTTGTATTTGAAATACGTATTTTAAATACATTTTGTATTTTAAAAAATTGTGTTTTTTGGGTTTTTGGACATATTTAAAAAAGAAATACTTCAATAAAAATTAAATGTGTGTATCTTATTCTTGCTTTCACCCAGATATGCCTGAATTTTTCGTTTACCTTCGTTTTTCTTGTTTTTATTACATTAAAAAAACATATATATTATAGTTGGTTATTGTTCAGAAATTTGTTTGACAGTCAATTACTAATTTATTGTAATTGACAATTACAATTTTAAGTTTCAATAAAAAGATATAATTGTATTTACTGTATTTTGAGTATTTGAAATACGTATGTATATAGCAAATGAAAACCTAATGTATTTTGAGTATTGTGTAAATACTTATTTACAATTATGGCCAAGTATTTGAATACTAAATTTATAGTATTTGACCCAGCCCTGTATCTTATACATATTTTGAAATATTGCAACCAATATATTGTAATGATCCGGTAAATAGCCACTACAGAAGGGGGTTTACCGTCACACACTGAGTGCACCGTTAATTGATGAATGACAGGGCACACAAGCTAAATTTGTTGAGTGGGCGCCCAGTGTGCATCTTACCTGCCATTCTGCTCCGGTTTTGAGAACCTCAGGGTTTGGGTGCTCCGGGTCGAAGGGATGCATTACGTCTACTCGCTATTTTAATAATACTCAGAGATGCAATTCTATACGGTGTAACCCGTCTTAACCGGCGGGAACACGTTTATTGACAAAGAGAAAGTTCTTGAATATAATTTGAAATTACTAGCTTAACAATCTCCAGTCCAAAACTTATTTAAATTAAATGGAGATGGGTAAATGTCCAGAAATAATGATGGCGATGATCGTATTACCTCACTTCGGTGGGACTTTACCGGTCCGGGCCCTTACGCCCGCCAGCCTTTACCGGTCAAATCCGGCAGTGATGTTCCAGCGGAACACGGTTGAGGTGGCCTCGTACACATCAGGAATGGATCTCGTGCTCCCGTTGACTGTCCGGGAAGTCAGCAGCGTCAAGCCGAGCTCGAAGAGATAAACTTGATGCCGTTAGCAGAACGGGGCCGTCACAAGCCACCCCGTCTGCGTTCGCTCACTCTTTTTAATTACTTTTAGGGTGTCAGTCCGACTGATCCACCACACGGGATTAATTCCGATTGAGTGAATGATGGATTGTCGGATCGCTTAGACCGGCAGGTACTGGTCAGTCACACGCCAGTAGATATTTGACTCCGCCATAAGTTGCCTAAGTCTAGTTTTATAAAGTTTCTTTCTCAATTCACTAGCTCAAGTCTCCTCTCTCGCGTTCCTAGCTCGAGTGTTTTCTCTCACGTCTCCAGCTCGAGTGTCTCTAACAAGTGTGCTGTCTCTCGTGTCCAGATCGATTCTCCTTTTTAACAAGTCTGTATTTCTAAAACCTTTATTGCTTCCTCACTTTCTTCTCCCCACCCCATTTAGAAATCTCTATGCTGTCACGTGCCTGATGCTTTTTTTTCTGATTGGTTCGATCAGGCTTCTGTAACCTTCCACAAATCTTTTCCATCGATTGGCTCTAGGCAATCCTTGCCCTTAGCGACCTACTTCGCTATGTTTTTTAATTGGTCGCTTGTGTGGGACCATGGACAAGTGTCGATCTCGGAGAAAGCGAGGCAGCGTTTGCTATCAGCCGATTACTTTATGGTGCGAGCTTAGGGATTAACAGGTGGAGTGTCATCCCCTAATGGGACTATTCAGGTACTCAATCGGACGATTGCTGTGGACAAAGAATGAGGCGGAGGGGTGGAAGGGCACGTCCCGCCTTGAAGAAGTACTAGCTCGCGGAGGAGACCTGGGGAGTCCTTCTACGCCTGCGAGACCTTTGTGCGTGGAGGCGACACTCGGACACCTGGTCGTGACGAAATGCTCGGGAGGGGGCGCCTGCGCCGGGTAGAAAATTGGCGTGACAGAGGGGTCTGTCGCGCGATGCGACTTGTCGCAATATAAAATATTGTGATTTTTCGTGAGCTTTAGCTGATTTTTAAGGCCACTTACATTACGAAGTACAGCAGAATCCCACTATTACTGGCCTCGTCTTTTGAGCATGCCTTTCACTTTGAAAAGAATTTTCACACTCCCACTAAATCATTTTGTAAACCTCATAACTAGACACCATAAAGTGCGTGGGTAAACTTTATTCCTTTTGGTAACTTTAGTTGTCGAATTCAATAACGAAGAGAAGGGTCGGCCTTTCTCCACCGTAAAAACCTTCTCCTCGAATTTATATGAATTTTTTTTTCAGTCGAACTACGAGATCTTAGTTTTCCCATAATGCATGGCAATTAATAGAATCCTGATAACACCACTCGATAAAAAGCGCCCAAGAATCAGGGCGCACTCAAAAGCACCGCACCGTTTCAATCAGAAGTTCATACTGCGAGCTCGAATGACGCGTTTCACCATGCAAGGCCCGCCGAACAACAGTTTCTCCGAACGTGGCGATGATTAGGAGAGCGTATCTCCGACAAATGAATACGACCCGCTGCGGCCGGTTGAGTCACGGGCGGCAAGCTCTGCACTCATTAGCTACTTGGCTGTCCGGGAGACGCCGCGTCCTATAGCATTTTCCATTCGCCGCACCCAGTGCGCACTCAGGGCAGCTTTCGTGTTCCATTCGACCGCTAGGGCGCACCAGTGCAAAGAAGCGCATGTTCCATTCGCACAATCCCACGGAACCATGGCGCACTAGGGGCGCCCTAAACTGCATTGACGATCGCGTCAGTGCAGTCCAGTGCACTGGGCTATTGTGAGGTTAGGTACGGAAGTTATCCATGCTCATTTGGATTCGTGGTGAAATTGTGAAGGCAATTAAGGATCTACTGTCACGCAGGAATACTTCGAATGATGAAGTATATTATATTTTGCAAGAAATGTCTTAAAATAATTTTTGTGACTCGCGAAGTTCGGAAAATCAGTTTGTTTTCCTAAAATTTAACCTTGAATAACTTCATGTTAACAAATCCAGTGCTTTATGAAGAGTTCTTAACGACCATAAATTAGGATTTGAAAAGCAGGTTAACGGCCAAAGCTAATTAATAAAATTCTGTTTAATTCTCCCCACCCTGCAGCCAAGATTAATACTGAACCCACCAAACCCTACAAATCCATTGTATATGTGAAAGGGTTATCTGAGCCCTTGGGCAAAATTCTAACTACAGACAAACATTCAGTAGCCTTTTCAAACAAAAGAACTCTTAACAACATTGTGTTTAGTGAAACTAAAGATAGGATACCTGCACAGTTCATGAGCAATTTAGTGTATTCAGTACCATGTGGGGGTTGCGATAGAGTATATATTGGACAGACTGGACAATACCTTAAAAAAAGGTTGTACCAGCATAAGTATGATCTGAAGAAAGACTCCCCCTCTTGTGCACTTGCTCAACATACAAAATCCACTGGCCATTCATTTAAATTTCATGAAACTCAGATTTTGGACAAAGAAAATAATTACAAAAAAAGATCCATTAAGGAAATGATACACATCAACAAACACAATACCGTTAACAAAAAAACAGATACAGAGGGTTTCAGTAAAATCTATGTCAATCTCATTAACAAACATGATAATTCCCATAAATCCAATTCCAAATAACTTATTGGACATTATTATTATTACATATAAATTTTTTTTTTGTTCCAATACCAGTCTGTCATCAATAACCTTCCATTGTCATTTTGCCTTATATTTTAACTTTGAATGGGCCTTTCTGCTCATACCGATGCTTATGTTTGTAAAAAGAAACATAAATTATGATTTTTTTGGATAATTCCTAGTCTGAAATTTTTTCTGTTTTTGTCTTACCTCAAACATATGTTAAGATTAATAGACAATAATCTAAATTGGCCTTATACCATATTATTATTATTATTATTATTATTATTATTATTATTATTATTATTATTATTATTATTATTATTATTATTATTATTGGCAACTCCCATGTTAAAAGTAGGTATAATAATGTATGTATCAATGTAATTGTTATCATTATTAGATTAAGGTGATTTTGCAACTCATTTGTTTAATGATTTCATATTAATTTTGTTTTGCTGTAATAATTCTTACACATAATACTTTAAAAAATTGTGATTTTGTGTTTTTATTATAATTTTCACATCTATATAATTTATATTATTGAAACTGTTCACATGGTCATATAATACTAAGATTAAGTTTTTAGTTTACACAATAATCTGATTAATCTGTTAATTGTAAATTGGTGCACTTATATATAAAAAAAGTTATATATACAATTAATTAATTAATGTCTTTTGTGAAATTGGTGTTAGCCTGTTTCATATCTACATGCCTGTATTGTTTTTAGTTTTTAAGGTTGTATTATGTATATTCATATCCGGTTCCTTTGTTGTGGTGTTGTTCACAATATAAAGTAATAATAATAATAATGTGATAATTATCTTACAAGAAAGTAGAAATAACAATCTGTAATTTATATATCACTTTAATATAGAAATTTTTTTGAAGTATAAAATAGCACATTTTTTAATTTAAATTAATTGTAAACTCGCACCGGAAGCTGGCATGTACCTCACTCAGGCATGATATTTATTCTCGTCTCACCACCCAACATCGTGCTAGTATCAGTCATGCTGTGTGTTGGTGTGGTGAGGGTGATGTTGTGTCCCTCATTGCATGTGAGGTGCCGGAGATGGAGGATGGTGCAGTGAATGGGTTGAGTTGTTCTTGATGTTGTAAGGTATGTAATGTTTATGTTATAGATATAAAGGAAATTTGCAAATATTTTGTAACTTAGCTAAAAATTGTTTCTCATACGTGTGTTTTTTGGTAACATTATTCATGAATAGTGTTGTTTTCATTTTCTTTTATATTAGCCCTGAGGATGGAAATAAATGTTTCCGAAACGTTGGCAAACAACTAGTGTACATTTTTCTGACCAAGCCCCGTTAACCTGCTTTTCAAATCCAGTGCTATTTAGAAACCAAAGTGTAGGTATGTCTCAATTTCGAAACGCTAATAGAGTGAAAATAAAACTAGTGACCCTTACAAAATCATTCAAATACATGTGCCAAGAAATGTTTCTCGCACGCCCATACATATACCAGCGGAAATGCTCATGTTAATATTTTTATGGTTTTCAATAACCAAACAATTCTGTAGCAGCCTTTCGGTTCAAAATCTCGGTTCAAATCTATCGGTCACTGGCAAATTACGAAAAATGAAATTTCGACGTATACGCATTTGAAGTTTTCGTAGTTTTTAAATAAAGAAATCACACGTTAATAATTTATGAATGAAGAAGTAAGATTTACCAAAAGACTTCATAAAAATTATAACAATGATCAGAATTCAAAATTAATATTTTTCGAGTTCCATCAGTGACAGACCAAAACAGTTATCTATAATCCCACAGCGTAGCGCACACGCACTTACTCAGTTCCGGAATCCGTTTCATTCGTAGCTGCCCTTCACGCTGTTTCGGAGCGATGACGTTTTTGCTCAGCACTAGGGTGGGTTACGGTGCAACGAATGGAAAACGCTAATAGACACTTGTACCTAAATAGGGCCCGGACGCTCAGAATTCGTATGCTTTATATAATATCCAATTCTCTATTTATTTATTTATTTATTTATTTTTACGTCAAAAAACAGTTAAAAACTGCGTATGACGTGCTATGGGGAAAAGTGAATTGTGTGCACATTTTCAAAATTCTGTGATCCCTACACTAAGTCATATACTACTTAAATTTTGAATTTTGAAGGGGAGAAAAAAAACAAAAAAACTCCCATGTAATAAAATCTATTTTCAAGGATAAATAAGCAATAAATTTTGAATTTTGAAAGTATTTAAGTTACAGTATTCTAGTTGAAAGTATTTAAGTTACAGTATTTAAGTTACAGTACTCTACAGTATTTAAGATGCAATAATTTCATTATATTGCTTGGTCATCGCTCAATCTATCAATGACCGGACGGTTCGTCACTGCCGTGTGGCTAATGTTTGGAACACCCATTTGCAGAGGCGTATTTACGGTATGGCAGACATGGCACGAGCCATAAGCACCACTCACAGCGGCGCTATTTAGAGTACACCCGCCAAAACCAATAATAAAAACCGTAATTTGAAGTAACCTGATAGGGCCGCAAATTCTATGCTTTCCATGGGCGCCTGAATACGCCTCTGCCCATTTGTACCACATGAAATTGGGACGGGGTAGTCAGTCGAATTGTGCGATGTGATTGAAGCATGTCGAATTGATTTAGTTAATTTCGTGAACGTTGACAGACTTCTGCCGGGGACTCGCCAAACCATGGCACTAATCAGAGAACGTTCGCATGTAAACAGTTTGTGTTCCTGGAATTTAAGAAAAATGAACTTTAACACTACTTGTTTCAGAAATATGATTTCCGTAAATAATTCTTTTGTTAAAAATTGGCACATTGCGAGTTTAAGCGTCGTGAGAATGAACAGAGTGAGCTCTGATATTCGGTGATTGGGGCCATTTTACATCATTCAAATTTTTAAGTCATTTTTAAGGACTGTTTCTGATAGAACCTGGAGAAGTGGGGGTAATATTTCGTTTGCTGTAGTATCAAATAAAATAAGTAGCTTGATTTACGTTGTAAACAGTTTTACACAGGCTCGAATATTTCTTATCAAAATGTTGGTAAAAACTCCGTTTCTTCAGATTCTTACACGATTCTTGACACCTTGTTCGTTCACTCACACTACTACCTTTCTCCTGTTAGCAGTCAACTATGTTAACAGTCAACTATGACAGCCGTCACTACGATAGTTTCAATTTAAGAAAATAACAGAAATCAATTGCATATTACTGAACGTAAATTTAAGAATGCAAATCACTAATTTAAAACCAGGCGCAGATAAATTATTTTCCTGTAATTCATGTACGCCCATCTAATTAAATTTATTGTTCCATGTTCAGTATTCTTATTTTTATAACCCTAATAAAAATTTAACATATTTATTTTCAGTTTCTGTCTGAATATGATCATTTTTTAATATATTTATATTTTTAATAAAGTGATTTTAATTTGTATGTTTGTTTGTTTGTTTTTAATTTGCATTTTTATTTCATACTAGTGGACCTGGCAATGCTTCGCTATTGCAATGTATTATACTGCACACGCTACTGGTCACCTGATTGTAATCACGTTTTTTGCTACGCTCTGCAAACATGTTAATACATGAAAGATAGAGAGTATGGGTTTGTTTTATGCCCAGGTTTGTACATAGTTGTCAAGTATCCTATTGTTAAAACGTTCTCCCACAAGTTTGGACATGCATTTTCTATGACATTGTCTTGGAGAAATTTGATTTACTTGTCTGATATAACGTTCAAGTTACAATTCCGGTCCATATTTCCCAATCGCAGGGGCAGAATATGCAGCGAAGACGCGCTTAATACTTAAGGGTGCTGCGGGTTGCGTGGAGTTTCTGTTCAGGGGCGCTTGAATCAGCATAAACGCATAAAATTATCAATGCGCGTCTATGTGCGACAAACATACGCACATACCCATTGTACTATGTCTGTATTCTTCGCGCAAGTGCGAGCAATAAGTTGTCGAAGTTTTATCGTAATCGAATGAACGGTATGGCAGTGCATAAAATACGAACAAACATTGACTTTTATATACTAGATTAGTCAGAAATAAAAACTTTTTTTAATAAATGTGGTAAATGATAATGTAATATGAAGTTAAAATAATGTCTGCAGTAATCAGATCATGATTAAGACCATGTTAAGAGAATTTTTACAGAATTTATTATAGAACTACATAAACATAGTCAACCCAACATGATGACCCTGTAATTTTGGGTCTTCACTAAGTAATCAAAGATTACAATGTATGAAAACATCAGTAAGTGCTGGGTGTATCCAAGTAGGAACTGAATCACTCAAAAATTAGTAGAGCCACTAATATAATACACCATATTGTACATATAACATAAACATTATTTTCTGAAAACTAAAATCAAGAATGGTATCCTTCACTCCCAACACAGTAATGTATATATGTAATAAACTAGATATTCTTTAGAAATAGGTGTGGGGCAGAATCATTCTGCTTACAGACTTTAAGTTTCCAATAACTGGTAATTTATAAAATTCTCTTTAGCTATAAAAGGAATTTTGCTGAGAGTTATGGAAACTGATATTTGATGAAGATTATTAAATTCTGTGTAATAAATTGAATAACTGATGTATAAGGCTCAAAGAAAGAATTTTGTCCTGTAATTCACAATGTCATGAATTTAAAAGAAATGATTTGTTCTCTTGTAAAGCAATCCAATTTTTATTTTGGAAAACCAAAATCATGTACAAGGAGTTCTCTTTTCAAATTTCTCACACATTGGAAGAACAAGATTATAAAAGCCAGAAGAAAATGTTGATACTGGTTCCCACCTAATCCACCTGGAGGGCAGAAGACTGGAAGACAATAATATTTTGCCAATGAAATGGGGATCCTGAAAAAGGAACAAATTACAAATTAGTCTTCATCAAAATAATCATTAATTGTACATGGTAGCATTCAAAGTGGTAGGAGAAGCAACTAGAGAAATTTGGCTCAGACCCTGATCCAATGGGGTCCCGAATAAGTGATCTATCCATTACAAAGAATACTGTGAATATATTGCCTAAGCATCTATACCATCTCAATAATTCATCAAAAACCTGAAATGTGCTGCATTCAGGAATATTCGCTGCAATTATTTACTAACTTACTATTGGAACATTTCCCAAAAGAGGACTGACATACCTACAATACATTTGCTGAAACTATAAATTGCTAATATACTGGATAAGTGTTTAAAATATTTAAGAAGGTATTTTGTTTGAAATAAGGGATTCCACGTTGATCAAATGCCCCAGACCTCTTCACAGGTGCTCCTAATTGTAAATAATAAAACTTGAGAACCTATTCTTTCTTAAAATTTTGATAATCTTTTTTACAGGCTCAGGGAGAAGTAACAAAGTCAAACAAATTTAGGGTTCCCGCTGACGAAGGGCATTATTATCTAATTATAATACCTCTACTCAATAAGTTATAACAAAAAGAAACAAGTCATCCTTTGTCTTAGGACTCCCTAATGTTTTTATGAGAAATGAAAATTTAAGAACTGTGGTCTCAGTAACGCAAATATTTTTTTCAAAAGGAGAATTTGTAAGCCTGAAAAATGCCTGAAAAATTCAAGAACATTTAAAATGCATTTTAATTCAATTACACTTGTTCAATTACACATGTTCATTCACACACACATGCACACATCTGCATGCGCGCACACACACACACACACACACACAAACAAACAAATAAACAAGCACCCACTTATATTGGAAATTGTGTTTGAATGATTATATTGATGATGCATAAATTATCAAGACTTCTAATTGCGTGCGTTCTTTACACAAGAGCCATTATAAATATATTTTTTTGTAAATGCTGAGTAGAATTTAAATTCCTTCCTTTTTTTTCATAAAGCCTCAAGATTAAATTTTTCTTAATGATGACAGAAATGACTTCCTTAAATAATATCGATAGTTGATAGGAAAAATATCTTAAGAGTCAATTTCTTGGAAATGAGTTTTTTTCTGAATTGGGAAAATCTTACAGGGTTATAGCCCGGCAAAAATGTGTAATTGTCAATTTTATGGTTGTAGGTTGGTGGGACAAACAATTTTTTCTTACAAGTTGCCATATAAATAGTGCCTGATTGTATCATTAGTTAAAAATGTTGGTTCTTAAGACAATTATTGTGCTTTGTATAAGATGATTTTATGATTTTTTCAGTTTCAATTTGTGGATGTATTTGTTAATATACTTTATCTACTTTTCTCTATAAATACTTTTCTCTATCTATAAATAATAGATTATTTTAAGTTCAGTATCTGTATGCTGAAAGTCTTCAGAATAGTGAAATAACTTCTTAGATTTGTGAAACGCTTACTATCAATGAATTCAATATTTCCTACAAGCCATTGAAGCACTATTACAGTAAAACTATACACAGAATTACTAGGATGATATTCATATTGTACAGAAATATTTTAGTTCAAATTATTATAGTAATGAAGATTTTTGAACAAAATTATAAAAGAATGAAGAAATATAATTTTTTGTCTCTCCTGTAAAATTTGTATTATGTTGGATAAGAAGTTTTGCACATCAATGATTGAGTGAAATCAACAAACAAAAGTCTATTAATTGATGGGATATAAATCAAACAAATCATGAGGCTCCACTAAAAGGTATTTTGATAGCTACATTTACAAATACATTACAAGAACTAGTGAAATCAAAATGAGAAACATCAAAAACCCAAATAAAAACATAAGCATGCAATGATTCTGTAAAGAATAATGTGTGAAGACAAAATTGCACATATTTACACCTAAATAATTGTTGTTTTTTCAAATCTACAATAAAATTGACTACTTCAATAGAGAAGTTCAAATTATATTATTATATGCATATTATATTTCACAATTCTTTGTATACACTATATTTTCTAAATTTACATAGGGGAGATTCTTGTACATTTGAATCTTTTAATTCACTTTATGCATAAATCACTCTAAGGGTTAAATATCTTCTTAACAAGTTTATTTCAGAACACTATAACCCTTTAGCTGTACTTGACAATTTAATATGAACAACAACCACAAAATGGCACTGACATGGCCTAAAAGTTAAAGCATTCAAAGGTATATCAGTCTCCTCTGCATTACACGCATATTTCTCATCAAGAAAAATTTTAATTGTTAATTATTAATAATAAATTTTAATTGTTAATTACAAATTTTAACAACTCACCACAACTAATAAATGTTCTTCACCTTTACAACAAGCAATTCCCATAATGCCTTTTGAACTATTATCTTTGTCTCCTCCCATCATGATGGGGCTACCATAAGTTTGAAAATGATTGTATAATTTCCCAGTGAAATTAGGCAATTCACTTCCATGTGGAACATGCAAAATTTGGCAATCTATGTCATAAAGCGTATTCAGAACCATAGAAACCTTTAAAAAAATTTACAGTTTTTTCAAAATAATTTATCATTTTGAATTATACTATGTACTAAATAATTACACTGTGAAAGTGCTTTGTATTCTTTCAGTTTAATATAATAAATCATGAAAGTATTTTATTTCTCATAGTAATCCATGATCAACAATATTGTATTATTCATCATTTTTTCTTTTAAAAATCCTGCCTTACTTCAACTGCTCCAATCCATTCACGTGATCCATAAAAATTTGAAGGTTTGTCTCCTATATCAACCAATGTCTTCTGAATTGTTCTTATATCAGGAGGAGAAGAATTAATTTGTTTTGCATTAATGATCCATGAACATATGGTTTGAAGGGTTCTGTATCCACATCCCCAACCCTACAACATAACAGTATGTATTATATTCTAATACTTATAATAGAAAATATCAAAATTAAGTAGACCTATACCAAAATGCTTCATATTTTCATAAAAAATGAAACTTCTACTAACCACATCATTATGTCCATCACATTTATAATGGTAAAATTTGTAGGAACTTTTAACTAAGACATGTTTTTCACTTCCTTGTAATAGTGGTAAAACTTCATGTACATCACTAAGTAATTCATACTGCTCTTGATCATTCATTTAGACCTGAACAAATCAAAAATATGGAAATTGTTTAAAAAATAAAATGTTTTCTTAAAACAGGAAAAAAAGTTGCAATAAATTCTATACATACTAATGATATCAATGTTTACAATACTTTATTTTAGATATCAAATTTCTCAGGTGTTTATATATTTTTTGTTAAAAACTAATAAAAACAGGAATATTCATAACTCTTCAAGCTGAAGGCAAATCTTATCGATCTAATAATCAACAGAGAACCTAGTTTCCTGAACCATTAAATTATAACAAGGCACTTCATTGACTCTTTATCCTTAAAGTCTTAGGTGTTTGCAACACCTCAGATAATTCAATGATTCTCTTTGCCTTCAAATGTCGATTTTCTGACAGGCAAAAGGCAGGCTATGTTTGAAGCACATAGTCTTCATCTGTAGTAGATATCTGAAAAAATGTGTCAATGGAAAACAGAAGAAAAATAGATTATGCTTGTAGTGGTAATATCTAATCCTTAAAATGTCAGAAATGAACTGTTCTGAGTAGATTTATTCCATCAGAGTTGAATTATTTTGTCCCAATTTACAACTTGGATGTAATATAATTATACATTAAAAAACACATCCTCACCAGAAGTTCAAAGAACTACTATGTTAGTTTCATTCAAATATTGTAAGTCTACAGTTCATAATTATGTTAATAATTTCCTGACATACATATATGTGGAAAAAAATATTTGGTGCTTTTTTTTACTGGTAGCACAAACTGTTTCAGCCCATATCATGTCCATATTAATCAGGGGCATTCAGAGGGTGGGGCAGTGGGTGTAACTTGCCCCACACACCCACTTAAGTGAGGCCTGTAAATTTATACAAAATGTATTACATTTGTATTATTAAATTTATACAAATGCATTACATCCTTCAATAAATTTTTTATATATATTTAATTCTAGTTAAAATATGGTTCACTTTAAAATATTTTAATAATTAATGATAATAATGAATAAGGGGCCCTCATGGATCTACTCTCCTAGCCCCTTGTTTTCTGGATGCCCCTGATATTAATGCATGTTACAGGTACAAACATGTTGCTTGGACAATGAGTAGCTGAAACAGAAGAAGCAAGTGAATAATTGGATGTAAATAATAACTGAATAAGAAAGTGAACCAAACATAAATGTCCTACAAGCAAAATAATTAAAGATGGAAGAAGAGTTCATGACACAGCAGGATAAGGAGACCAGGAAGTTTTCTTTTGTAGACATGTATACAATTACCAACTTAAACATTAGGAACCTGTAAATTCGATAAAATAATAAAATGAAGTTGTAAATTTAAAAATGTATCAATTAGAAGTAATAAAATACTGGCGAAATTAACTGAAAAATCTGTGAAAGAAAAATGTCTTACTGGGATTGGTTATGATGCTTTGCGGGGATGGAAACAGAAGTAAAAGGAATAGGTATAAAGGTGTAAGAAAGATACTCTGTAGCTGATTGACAAATTTCATTTTTCACCCAACAATCCGTAGGTGTTGCGTTAAATCGATTAATGCGTTGCGTTAAATAAATTAATTTTTGTTTAAAACTATCTAACTATCCGCGCTATTTGTCAGTTGTGGCAATCATGGGGTTTATCAATTTTAAAACGATCAATAGATAATTACAATATCATTTTTTCATCGTTATTAGTGTCAAGAGTTTACAAAGCCCCCGGTGCTGAAATATCCTGCACTATATTCATTTGTTTGTTTGTCATTTCGTAGTTTATCTCTCGGTGATTCATTAACAGCTGTTGAGCTCAAGAGTCAAATGTAGTGGGTAGTAGTGGTGTAGAGTTGTGCATTTTGGTCGCATCGTCGCATCTTAGGGCAACTTTTGTGTCAATTCGTTAAAATGTAATTGCCAAATCCACAACTTACAATTTCAACTTATTGTGGTTGCCACGTGAATGAAGGCAGCAGAATAAGCACTTATAAACGGAAACGAACTGAGCGTACGATGTATTGCACTTGCATAAAGCTACATAAACTTGCATTCTAACAACAAATTATTGTTGTCATAAGAATAGTTTATACCTTGCACTGCTTTGAATGTGACCGTGTGTTACTGAACAATTAGTACCTGTAATACTAACAGCACGGAACAGCTCGTTATGGGGGTTCGTTGTAGATATATTTGCAGTCTTGTAAACGAAAGAACTGTTTGCAACCTTTTTTTTAAAAAAAATTCATACTATCAACGACGACTGTTACCCAATTTTATTCAGTAATTAATAGTTCTGAAGACTGCGAATTCGTTTACTTGTTTCTGCACTATTTGCGTGCCTCCTCAGTGACCATGTGTGAATATTATTGCATACCTGGTGTGGGTGCCAATGATGTGAGAGCAGTAAACGCGTAATTGTCATGAGTGCTTGAACTTACTAATTTTCATTTACATTAGAATTTTTCTTGAACAAAAAAGACTGAAATGAATTATTGGGTACAAAGGCAAATTAATAATGAATGTTGTTCATCTGTATTGTTAATAGGTTGAAATGTCGTGTAGGTATGGAGTTGAAAAAATAATCTTGATTAGAATACTTGAATCATGAAATGATTCCCAAATATTTCATCAATATTTTGGCTAGTATAACCTATGAAGGCTATTTGCTTATAGGCATCATCGTGTATCGATGGAAGGCCTACTATTCATTGCGTTATTTATACATTTTGTTCACAGCATCATAATTTTGGTGGAAATTTGAAAAATGGTTTGCAAAGCAAGTGGATGAGCAAAACTAGAACGCTTCTAATTCAATTTAAAATGCGATTTTTTACTTTGTTATATTGCTGATTTTATTTGTTGTGAAGTTTTATGATCACATTAAACTGAAAAATTACAAATACTTCATTCATCTGAGAAATAGATAGTATACATAGGTAAATTACATGTAATTTTGTAAAAACGTATTTTGTAATTGAGTTACAAATACTAACATATTTGTATCTCAATAAACTAATGTTTAGAACAATTGCAGATGTGATACTGAACAGCTATATGTTCATGGCATTGTAGGCAAACGCACAGTTCATTTAGATTGTAATAGTTCTTCTGTCTGCAAAGAAGGAAATGAAACCCATGGCATGTTGATCATATTACAATATTTCTGTTATATTGATATTGCTGCATCCACTTTGAGCTGTTGAAGGCTGGCCTTTCCAAGTAGTTCTGGTAAAATAAGTTCATATATCCCTCTTCTGAATAAGGTAATCCTTTAGAATTGAAGCTGTATTCCGATGAGATGCTTTAACAAAAGAATTCTTCATTGCACATATTGTGGGAAAGAGTTGCAGAGCTATTTAGTGGGTACTGGAATGTAAGTTTGAGGTAAAGATTTTGACTTGTCAATTTCATTCGATTCCTTTTGAAATGACATACTTGTTACACTAAATCAGAAGGAAATTCCCATTGGCCTTTTCTTAGATTTATCAAAAGCTTTTGACATTATTGATCATCACATACTTTTAACAAAACTAGAAATGCTAGGGATCCGAGGCATTGCAGGCCAATGGATCAAATCATATTTATCAAACCGTAGCCAAGTAGTTACACTCCAGCACATTAAAGAAAAGAAAATCTCCCCATTCTACTCCTGCCCTCAGATGATAAATTGTGGAGTCCCACTAGGATCCATTCTAGGGCCAATACTATTCCTTATATACATAAATGACATGCCTTCGGCTTTAAGAAATAACAAAAATAATTTTGTTTGCAGATGACACAAACATTATCAACAAAGCAAAAACAACAATCATTAGAAAAAGAAACTCAAAAAACCTTGCATGCTCTAGTAAAATGGTTTCAAGTCAACAAACTCATCATAAACACCAGTAAGACAGTCTCTCTAAATTTCATGAATCCCCGATCCAAAGAAAAACTCTGTCAGCATTTGTTCATAAATAATAACCAAGAAACTATATCCCATGAAACTACCTTCCTCGGTCTAACAGTCCAAGAAAACCTAAAATAGAATGCTCACATTTCAAATCTTAATAAGAAACTCACCAAATCTTGCTATGCCCCATACACCCTCAGGTCAAGCTCCAACATTGAGACACTTCGGACAATGTAATTTGCAGATGTGCACTCACACTCGAAATATGGAATAATATTTTGGGGAAATGCTCCTGAAAGCTCTCACACATTTATTATCCAAAAAAGAATACTGCGAACAATGACCAGCACTCATAAGCTAGTCTTGCAAACCCTTGTTCAATAAATTAAGGATTCTTCCACTACCATGCATGTATATATTTGAAATAGTGGTCTTCACAAAGAAGATTCTCATGGAAAACAAAGACACTTTTATTCTAAATTCTAATGTACACAACTACAACACTCGTCAAAGGGATAACCTACATGTTCCCCATTCTGAAACTACACTTTATCAAAAATGTACCATAATAGAAGGCATTACACTTTATAACAAATTGAGCCATGATATTAAAGACATAAACACAATACATCCATTTAAAAGTAAATTGAAAGCTTTCCTGCTTAACAACATGTTCTACAGTGTTAAGGAATTTACATATCACAACACTACTTCGCCTAAAAAACATAAATAAAAATTCTTATCCTATTTGACTTTCTGTTTCATGTTGACTTTTCAAGCTGAAGCAAAGAAAAAAGAACTGGCTTATTCCGTCCTGTCTGTGCTAAATTGTAGTTGGACTGGTGTAGAAGGAGAATGCGAGACCAAAATTCTATTTCCTTCACCCTGAATTTGCTAGATGGATTTGGCATTGTTAACAATAATATTGTTAAATAATTTCTAAATGAATAGTATTGTTGTTATTATTAGAATTGTTAATACTAATATAGAATTGTTATAACTACAATTAGAATTATTATTACTATTATTATAATTATTATTATTGCCATCATTAGTAATAAGTATTGTAAGATCAGTGACACCAACTCGATCAGAGGTTTTGTCCAGTTTCATCTGATCCTTTGAGCAAATGCTGAGATGGCCCCCTTGCTTTGATTTCTGGACAGTAAATGTAACTTCACTCTGCCAAAGTCTTCTTGAGCTCCCGTTTGCTATACATGAGAGGAGTGGAGGGTTAAAAATTATTAGCAGTTTATTCAAAATAAAAACTGAATGTCGCTTCCAGTTCTTTCACGTAGAGGTAAACATTCCTTATATTCTTATATTAAAATACTGCTTTACCTTTACTCATAATAGTGTATAGTAAGAGAAAACAAATCTGGAGCCCAGAAAAACTTGTGCACCTGCATACATCATATCTGACTTGTCATACACAATTAAAATTGTATATGTGACTCAAAAAATATTATTATTATTATTTTTTTTATTTTTTTTTTTTTTTTTGAGAGAGGAAAAAATGCAATATCAGGTGGTATAATCCCTGGTGTGTGGGACTCCCACTCTCAGTGGAATACCCACTAAAAAACCTCTCTTTTTATACCCATGCGCCTCTCCACGGAATCGTCGCGAGACATTACTTCATGGAGAGGCAGGCAGGTAGCTGAGCCTTTACTTCATTTTACGTTCGGAGTCGCTCTTCTTTCCTTTTCATCACAAGGGTCAAGAACTCTTGTATTGTTGTCCACCTTTGCTCCGATTGAAGCATAAGCCGAACTATTTTTGATGGAGAAATGTCTGCCTTCAAATTCTCGTTCAATCTTCTTCTCCATGTGTCCCATACTACACATTCAAATATTGTGTGCATGGCGTCATCATCCTCGTAACCACAGAATTCACATTTTGAGTCATATGCTCTTTTAAATATAAATAGGTAGGATTTAAAACAACCATGACCTGTGTGCACTTGTGAGGTAGAAGTTT
Source organism: Teleogryllus occipitalis (assembly GCA_011170035.1). Taxonomy (NCBI): domain Eukaryota; kingdom Metazoa; phylum Arthropoda; class Insecta; order Orthoptera; family Gryllidae; genus Teleogryllus; species Teleogryllus occipitalis. Next base: position 47,053 of record BLKR01006546.1, read on the forward strand.
ACTTCTCCGTGCATTCTATTGAACCATGGTTCGATATGTGGTATCAAGAGGTGTGTCCACCTTCCTTTAGGATCCCCGCCCCACCCTCCTGCCATTCCACCAGTAGTGATGTTCGGGCGCTCTTCTTAATGTCTTCTTTCGTCCTACTCGCCGGTTGTTCCCCGCTGGAGTCAGCAGAATTTTTCGCTTCGTCATACACCGCTATTCTTTCTCTAGCCAACATATCAATGGGGATATTCTGGTCAGTACCCCTACTGCACTGTCGGATACTGTGCGATAAGCTGACACTATTCTCAGCCCCAATCTCCGTTGCACTTGTGCGTACTTCAGTCCCACGCTTACTTTACCTAGTTTGTCAGCCCACACCGGAGCCGCATAAAGCATTTGTGAGTGAGCTACGCTGGCAATCATACGTCTCTTGGGTTCTTTTGGTCCTCCTATATTTGGCATAATTCTGGAGAGGCTGGCTCCAGTCGCTGCTGCCTGGTCTGCCATTTTGCTGATATGGGGCCCGAAGCTCAGCCTATGGTCTATTTCGACACCTAAGTATGTAATTTGGCGTTTCCAGGGGTTATTTACTCCGTCCAAATTGATGCGGGGGAATTGGATAGCTCTTCTGTCCGTTACTAGTACTGCCTCAGCCTTTTCAGCTGCCATTTGCAGGCCTCTTTGCGTCATCCATCTTTTAACCCTGAAGAGACTCTTTTAGGTGCATCTCTAGCTGTTCTGTGTTTTCACTGTGGCTAGTAATCAGCGTTTCGTCTGCATATCCAATCATCTGGGTATGTTGTGGTAGGTCAATTTTTAGTAGGTCGTCATACATGACGTTCCATAAGAATGGGCCTAGTTTGGAACCTTGTGGTACTCCACAAGTCATTTCTTCCTCCAGCCTAAAAGCACCCTCGTACGTAATCTTCCTTTCGGATAAGTAATTCTCTATGATTCTAAGTAGGTATTCTGGGACCTGCTTCCCGACCAGGGCCTTAATAACATCGCCCCATCTAGCGGAGTTGAAAGCATTCCTAATGTCTATGGCCACCAGGGCCCATAACCCCTTTTTCCTGTTCGTTCCTCTTTTATCTGCTTCAGCTATACGTACTACTTCCAGAATAGCATCTGTGGTCGAGTGGCCTTTTCTGAAGCCAAATTGTCAGAGAAGTTCATTCTTGCTGTTAAGTGTTTCTCTAGTCTTTGCGCAATCAAGCATTCTAGTAGTTTGCCCATAGTATCTAATAGGCATAATGGCCTGAAAGATGAATTATTATAAATATTATTATTATTATTATTCATGCAGATTTTGTATCATTAAATGTTGACTTATTGATTTTAATGCATAGCATATAATTGGTTTGATTTTTAAAATGAAAATTTTCATTGCATTTTTTATTGACAACCATAGGTTTTTCAGATGGTTGATTTTCACCAAGGTGGATTTACACTGCTTGATATGTTCTTTGAAACCTAATTTAGTTTGCAAGCTAATTCCAAGGTATGGAAAACTGTTAATAACTTCTCCATTCTCATTATTGTTAGTGAATATATCTTCTTTCTGCAATCTGCCGCCTTTCCTGATCTTAATAATTTGGACATTTTTGTATTGATCATGATTCTATTAGTCGTGCACCATTCTTCAAGTAATAATAATAATAATAATAATAATAATAATAATAATAATAATAATAATAATAATAATAATAATAATAATAATAATATAATAAACAGAAAAGTATCCCAGCTTACGCCGTAAGACAGTGCAGAACGTCATAGATCAACGTAGATCAATATTTACGAACAACAGAATTGCTGCGGACACAATCAATGCGATTAAAGAGGAAGTAGCTATAGAATTGAGCGTGGCAGAGAAGACGGATACCAGAGATGAAAATGAACATCAAGTTCGTGTTGCGGAAGCCCTTGTACTTCACAAAAAGGAAGAGGAAGATGTCATTCAAACCAACTGTATGAAGTATAGAGGAATCTGTTGTACCCTAAGATCTACGCTGCCGAAAATTATCTTTAAACGAGATACAAAAGGCATCATCAGTAATTTCAACCGCATAATAACTGATCAGTTAAAAGATGAAATCTCACTAGACGACTTTCATACTCTGACATACATTGGAGCAATGACAGTTCTCATTCTTAATGGGCAACACGTCAGTAGTACAAAGCCAGTAAGGAAGAAAAATCCCAACACCCCACCATGGGAGCGAAGACTATGTTCCAAGATTGATCAGATTAGAAGGAATATTGGCATACTGACCCAATACACAAAACCGAATGCTTCAGCTAAAGTTAGGAGAGCTGGAGCAATTATCTTGGAGCGCCTGAAGACGCAGGATAACACTGGACTGGACACTCAAAAACAAAGATTTTCTGCACTTGCGAAGAAATTAAAACGTTACCGGAAAAGTCAGGCACGTCGTAGAGACAACAACCAATTTAGAAACAACCAAAAGAACTTCTTCAGAAAACTAAGACCCACAGCATCCAGTATAAAAGCAGACGGAGACATCACACTCAAAGCTGAGGACGCTTTCAGTTTCTGGCAAAACGTGTGGGGTGAATCTGTTGAACACAAAAAGGCAAAATGACAGATGACTGAAAAGCAATGTATGAAAACAATGTTGAAATGGAAAATCAATCAAGAAGATGTGAAAATAGTCCTGGCAAAAACATTGAACTGGAAGGCACCTGGACCCGACGGATTGCAAAATTTCTGGATAAAGAAATTCACCGGAATCCACAAACATCTTGCCAAGTGTTACACTGGTGTATTGGAAAATCCGCAGACGATGCTTCCGTTCATGACAGAAGGGATCACCTACCTACTCCCCAAAGAGAACACAGAGCTGATCCAGCAAAATACCGCCCTATCACATGTCTCCCAATACTGTACAAGCTGCTTACATCCATAATAAGCAGCAAAATATACCAACATCTAGATAACAACAAAATATTGGATGAAGAACAAAAGGGATGCCATAAGAGATCACGAGGATGCAAGGAACAACTGACAGTAGATTCCATCATTACCAATTCTGTAAAACAGAGAAAGGGATCATTGTATACCCCATACATAGACTATCAGAAAGCATTTGACAGTGTCCCACACACGTGGCTGAGTGAAGTGTTGGAAACCTATGGTGTTGAGAATCATGTGTAGGGATTCCTGAGATATGCAATGGATCACTGGAGTACTAACTTGCAACTGAGTACTGGCAAAAAGGACGTTCAAGCTGGGAATATTAAAATCAAGAGAGGTATCTTCCAAGGTGACGCTCTCAGTCCTTTTTGGTTTTGTCTTGCTGTGAAACCACTAACATCAATGCTAAATAGGCAAAAGGGATTTAAGCTGGAACAACCAGGAGCACAAGTAAGACACCTTTTTTTATATGGATGACTTGAAAGTGTATGCTGAAAACCAAAATCAACTTCACAGCCTCCTAGATTGTGTAGGAAAATTCAGTAATGACGTGAACATGAAACTTGGCCTCGACAAGTGCAGAATTAGCTGTATGAGTAAAGGAGAATGGGTTGAACATCCTAGATAGGCAGTAAATAAAGTGCAAGGCACCATCAAAGGAATGGCCGAGGAAGAGAATTACAAATATCTCGGATATTTGCAGTCTAAAGGCATAGAAGACAAACTTGCCAAGGAAATGGTAGGTAATAACTACATCCAGAGGGTGCGCGCCATCTTGAAGACAGAGTTGAGTGCACGCAACACTGCGAAAGCAATCAACATATATGCAGCCTCAGTACTCGCTTATTCCTTTGGAATACTAAAATGGACCGACACCGAACTGAAGAACTTTGACATAAAAACAAGGACATAATTTTATAAAGCAAGAGCACACCATCCACACAGTTCAATTGAAAGGTTCCATATGCCCCGGACAGATGGCGGCAGAGGTATTCCTAGTGTAACGACCAGGCATTATAAGCAAGCAAAAGATCTTAGCGACTACTTCCTCCAGAAGGCAAAATCCAGTGAGTGGATGACTGTAATTATAAAGGCAGATCACAGCGCCACACCTCTTAAACTCTCCGACTTTATGTACGATCCTTCCTCGAAGATCCCTGCAAACGAACAACAACTAGAAAGATGGAGGAGTAAAGCCCTCCAAGGCCGTTACAGAAACACATTAGAAACCACTGAAATAAATCTGCAAGCTTCTTTGGCTTACCTGCAAACTGGCAACCTGTTTGCGGAAACGGAAGGCTTCATAATTGGGATTCAAGATCAGGTAATCGCAACGAGAGCTTACTACAAGTACATCATGCGTGAAAACATACAAAATGCCAACTGCAGAATGTGTGGTCAAAAAGAGGAAGGGATCGATCACATTATTTCTGGATATTCAGTTTTAGCGCCAAAACAATATCTTGACAGGCATAATCGTGTGGCCAAGATAATACACCAGGCTCTCAGGCTAAAGTATTTTGGAGATGAGAAGCAGGCGCCATACTACTCTTATTAACCGCCACCCATAAGAGAGGATGAGAACTGCAAACTTTACTGGAACCGCCCAATACTAACAGATAAACAAATTCCGAACAACATCCCGGAAATTGTACTGGTTTTAAAGACTGAAAGGAAAACCTTTATCATTGACATTGCAGTCCCTCTACCATCCAGTCTGAAGAAAACACACACGGAAAAAATTAACAAATACCTGCCATTGGCAGATGAAATCAAATCTATGTGGGGTATGGCAAAAGTCATAGTGGTACCAGTTGTTATTGGCGCTACAGGTGAAATCCCCAACACACTGACAGCAGTATTGACATCTTAGATTTGCACCGTGATTTGTACATTTTCATTCAGAAGTCCGTGATCTTGGACACCTGCAGTATTGTCCGAAGAATACTGGGAGAGTAGATGGGCACGATGTCAAACAGAAATCTTACGTCCTTTGGCTACACAGTCCCGGAGTAATATGTTGGCCCCTCCATTGGAGTGAAATGAGAGATAATAATAATAATAATAAGAAGAAGAAGAAGAAGAAGAAGAAGTATATATTAACAGAAAATAATAACAGTCCATAATAACAGATAGGTCTGTATCATCTAATAAACCGGACATTGTATGGCATGACAAGAAAAACAAAATGGTGTATCTGATTGGTGTCGCGGTCCCGCTAGCTCACAACGTCCCAAAGAAAAGAAGTGAAAAAATTCTAAAATATCAACCTCTGGCAAATGAGATTAAGGAAATGTGGAGCGACGTGGAAATGGTGACGATTGTACCAATAATTCTAGGCGCCATGGGTGAAATTCCTAAGTTCCTACATGAATCCCTGGCCGAACTGCAACTGAAGAAGGGGTTATACATCCAAATGCAGAAGATTGTCATACTGGACACATGTAACATCGTGAGGAAGTTTCTGAACATTGATGGTTGATCCAGTGCTGATTATGCCAGTTGGAACGTGTACCTCTTGTTCATGGTAACCGAGATGCACGAGTGGAAACAAGTTAAATTGTGATAGTGATGATGATGATGATGATAATAATAATAATAATAATAATAATAATAATAATAATAATAATAATAATAATAATCCCCCGTGTGGTGTCGGGGTTTTTAGTAGAATAGCACCTCGGGACCTCCCCCTGTCGTAGAAGGCGACTAATCGGAGCAGCTGTCCGCTGTCACTTCCCTATACATCCTGTAATCCCCACATACTTGGTGTGTCATTGCTTCCATTTACTTGTGGCACACTTCTATTTTTCTATCCTGTAGGCCAATCTTCGTATCGGCCAACTCTTGTGTTTCCGACCCCGACGCTATTAGGTTTCGAGGGCTAGGGAGTCGTTTCTATTCTACTCTTCTATTCTAACTCTATTCTTTACTGTCCCCTCTTCTTTTCTTCCGTTTCCCCTTCAGCTGGCGGGAGCTTAAAAACGCTAGGGGAAGGCGACCCCGAAGAAAAAACCCGCGATGGAAGGTCTTTCAGGATCAACCATTACGGTGCAGGGGATCGGAGCCCCAGTACCGGCGGTCGGTGGCGAGCAAGCAGGCCACCGGGCGTCGTCAACAAGCGACTGCAATGCCAGAGACGTGGATCACTTGGCGTCCCTGACAGATAATGCCACAAGTGCATTTAACCCCTTCGTTGGAAGGCGGAAGCTGCAGAGATCACCTCCTAGCAGCCCCTCCATATCTGGAGTACCTACAGGAGTTAAGGTATCTTCCAGGCAAGGAGAGCCCACCCCCGACGGAGAACGGAATGCGGCGGAAAGGGTTATAGAAAGATGGGAAATAACTCAGAAGCTTTCGAAAGAAAATAAGGAGATCATAGACCGCCTGCAAGCACAGCTCACGGTAATTGGCAGAAATCTACTAAAAAATAACCCGGTGATAGTGAAGGAGACTTTAGCCACAGCACAAGAAGAAATAGACGCGTTGAAAAACCGATGGCTAAACATTGAAGAGGAGCAGAAGTGTATGTATGATAAGCTGATTCTCTTAGGGAAAGCTGACGAACAAGCGGAAAATACTAGGCGTGGCAGGGAAAGGGTCGAGAAGACTTCAAAAAAAGCAAAGGGAGAGCCCCGAGACCAACTTAAAGAAAACAAGAAGAGAGAAGCCCCAAGCCCTCCAGAAGACAACAGACCAGACAAGAAAGACAAGCAGGTGCAAGTTGTCGAATTAGATGGTCGTAAGGAGAAACAAAGCTTTCAGGAGGTCTGGCTGAAATCTCCTGGACACAGGAAGTCGGCAAGAAAGAAAGAGAGTTCATCCAGAGATGAAAATGAAACTCCCAAAGCGAGAAATAGAAGGCCTATTAATCAAGCCATCAAATTGACAGCAAACAAAGGGCAATCATATGCTGAAATAATTAAAAAAATGAAGGAATCGGTGGATCCAAAAGAACACAATGCCAACATCCGTACAATCAGGAGGACACTTAAAAATGAAATCCTGATTGTCCTAGAGAAAGGTTGCGATCCAACGTCTCTAAATAACGCTATTAAGAGTGCTATAGGAGACAAGGTTAATGTTAATACATTTAACCCGAAAATGCTGGTCGAAATAAGAAACATAGACGAGACCGTTACTCTGGACGAAGTGAAAGGAGCAGTCACACGCATTACGGGGGATTTCCCCATGGAGGCGTGCAGAATGTTCAAGGTGTATGGAGGCAGGCAGGTAGCAACCGTAATGCTCCCAACGCGCCAAGCAGAAGTCCTGCTTAAAGCAGAGAAAATCAAGATTGGATGGCTTGTTTGCCACGTCAGAGTGAAACATCAAGTCAGGAGATGTTATAAATGTCTAGACTTCGGTCACATCTCCACTTTCTGCAAGGGACCGGACAGAAGCAGTACATGCTACAAATGTGGCAAAAATAGACACACGGTCAAGGTCTGCACAGGATCAGCACAATGTATTGTCTGCAAAGACAAAAATCTAGGAGACAATCATATGCTGGGTAGCAACAAGTGCCATTCCTTCTCAGCAGAACTAAATAAACTCAGGAAAACAAAGAATGCCTAGGTTCCTCCAAATTAATTTAGGGAAAGGGAAGACATCTCAAGAACTGCTTGTTCAAACGGCAAGGGAAAGACACGTGGATGTGTTATTGGTTAGTGAGCAGCACGATATTGATGAAATATCGTATTACCAGGACTCGACAAGACGTGCGGGTATTATATTACTTAACCCCAAACTGAGAGTTAATAAATTTAAAAATACAAGCCAAGGGTTTGTATGGGCGGATCTGGACAACCTCAGAATTTATAGCTGCTACTTCTCCCCTAACGACGCAATTGAAAAATTTAGTAAACAAATAGACGAACTGGATGCAAGTATGAACTCTGCACCAGGAGAAATTATCGTGGCCGGAGACTTTAACAGCAAGTCCCCGGAATGGGGTGAAAGCAGATCTGACCGTAGAGGTGAGATCGTCTGCGAATTCATGGCAATAAAAGACCTGGTGGTTTTAAATACAGGGACTTCGTGCACCTTTCAGAGAGGTGCTGTATCTTCTATAATCGACCTGACATTAGGAACCTCAAAGATAGCCAGGAATGCCCAGGACTGGCAAGTTCTTGATTTAGAGACGCTTAGCGATCATCGCTATATAGAATTCTTCACTTCACCCACAGGCAACAGAGCTGGAAGAGA